>VWYK01092280.1:1652-11816 GCA_013399775.1 Semnornis frantzii | reverse complement strand
TGTTCCTGTGATTCTGTAAAGTGCAGTGGGTCTAGAGGGAAAACACCATAAGAAGCAGGGCTCTGCTCTAAAGCACTGTGACAAATGTGAGCTTAGAAGTTGAGGTTTTAGTCTGGGTCTGATCTGCATTTCAGTAGGTTAGGTATGAAACATTAAAAGCAAGCACTTGTGGTGGTTTGGAAACGATTCAGATGTATGAATATTAAAATCTGCTGTTTGTGCACAGTGAGCTCTCAAGAGTCTTCATTTGCATGGCTGCAAATGCAATCCAAGAGGCTGAGTCCTGATCCAAGCTACTCAGTGTTGTGCTGAGTGCTGGGCAAGAGGCAGCTCTCTGGCTGGAACAGTTCTGGCTGTAATTGAATGTTTGTTGAATATGGGAGATTTATACATGGACAAGTAAATTAGTGTCTGAGGTGGATTTTGTCATCTCTCTGCAATGGGAGTGAGAAATATTTTGATGGGTTGGTTTTGGGGTTGGTTTTTTTTTCCCCAGTTGCTAATTTGTGCTTTCCAGAGTGAAATATTGCGTGTTGTAAAACCTTGCTTTGCTCACAAATTGCTGTTGCTTGCAGCAGGATCTCCAACCAACCAGAGCAGTATTTTAGTTCCTCCTGTCAAAACATAAATGAAGGCAATATTGCAGATTAAAAAGTGTCCTGTCTGTGGCAGTGCTCTTGTGCCAGTTAATACCAAGGAACGCGGTGCCGGTGCCAGGTTGCTCAATGTGGGTCAGTGCTGGAATGATTTATTTTGCTTTGCTTGGAAATGGCACATAAAGAAATAAACCTTTTTACCAAAACATTCAGTGACTGGGAGGAAATTAATCTTCCTATTACCTTACAGACAGATTTTTTAATTGATTTTCTTTTCTGCTTGGTTGCTTTTCTTTTGCTTCTGTCGCCGGCGTTATTGTGACTGACAAATTGCTCACTGGGTCTGTGGAGAACTTCAAAGTCAGGCTCAGGTTTTGCTTGCAGGAGTGTTTGAGCATGTTTCCATGGGCTAAAATCTGTACAGTTCTAATAGATTGTAATGAGGCTGCATTTGCACAGTACCATTCCCTGCTGGGTGCAGATAAATGAGCTAAATCTAAGTAAACCGTTGAAGGTATCAAGGGTATCACAGAATCCCAGTGAGATGGAAGGGACCTCTAGAGATCATCCATCATCCATAGAATCATAGAATGGGAAGGTTGGAAGGGACCTCAAGGATCAGCCAGTTCCAGCCCCCTGCCNTTCCTGGAGCCCCCTTCAGATCCTGGAAGGCTACTCAAAGGTCTCCTGGAAGCCTTCTCTTCTCCAGGCTGCAGAGCCCCAACTCTCTCAGCCTGTCCTCACAGCAGAGCTGCTGCAGCCCTCTCAGCATCTTTATGGCCTCCTCTGAACTGGCTCCAACACTTCCATGTCCTTCCTGTGCTGGGGGCTCCAGAACTGCCCTCAGGACTGCAGCTGGGGTCTGAGGAGAGCAGAGTAAAGGAGGAGAATCCCCTCCCTTGCCCTGCTGCCCACACTGCTCTTGCTGCAGCCCAGGACTCTGCTAAAGCAGAGGCACCCACAATAGGTTGCTCAGGATCAAAATGTCCAGAGAGGTTTGGAACCTCTTCAGAGCAGACTCTGGGCAGCCTGTTCCAGGGCTGCAGCACCCTCACAGCGAAGAAGCTTCTCTTCATGCTCAGTTGGAACCTCCTGGGTTCCACTTTGTGCCCCTCAGCCCTTGTCCAGTCAGTGGGCACCGCTGAAAAGATCTGGCTCAGTCCTTTTGACCCTCACCCTGTAAGTACTGAGCAGATCTCCCTTTTCAGGCTGCTCTTCTCCAGGCTAAGCAGCCCCAGGGCTCTCAGCCTCTCCTCACAGAGGTGCTCCAGGTCCCTCAGCATCTTTGTAGCCTCTCTTCAGTAATTGCCTCTCTCTCTTGACCTGGGAGGCCCAGCACTGGCCCCAGTACTCCAGATGTGGTAGGGCAGAGAAGTCCTGTGGACATGGTGCATTCAAGCATAAAGAATCAGAATTCTCTTAGCATGTGCAGCTTCAGGAAGTGCAGAGGTTAAACAGGTAGGACCAGGCAGAAAGTGGTTATCTAGTAAAGAGTATTTAGCAATGTGCCAAACTGAAGTATTTAAGGTCAGAGTGGTAAAATAGCTGTGAAGCCAGTGAGTGCTCTCTGTTTGCTTGACCAGTCAGGAGAGACAAAGGAGATGGATGTGCAGTGGACCAGCAGGGAGGGGTCCTGGCAGCACTGAACCCCACCAGCAGCAGCCAGGGCTCTGGCCTTGAATTCTGCTGTCCAACAGCCTGAGTTGGAATTCCAGAGGAATTCAAAGCAGAAATTCTGTTTCTCTTCTCCATCTAACAGCTTCAAAGCCTGAAGGTCTAACCTTGATTTGCTGGGATTAGGGAAGGCTAAGAGGTATTCCAGAGGTGTGAAAGGCTGCACTGGACTGTTCCTTCTGCTGGTAATATTTATTTCTTTTAATAACCAAGGTTCAGCTTTTCCAGCAGACAGAAGATATGTTCATAAAAGGCTTTTTCTCTCTTGCCTCTGGGATGTATCTTTTCATCCCAACTGACTCCCAGCTGCAAGCTGCAATGATCTAAACATTCCCACAAATTGTTGGTATTAATCTCTGTGTCCTGCTCTTAGCTCTGCCTTCCTTGGAGGCAAAATGCAGAGGAAAAAAAAAGGAAAAGGAATCAACATTTCTCTGCCAATTTGACTTGATGAGAGGAATTCCTCCTGAGCTCCTCCTGAGCTCTCAAACCCACAGAACCTGAAAAGGCAAAGCTCTTAAGTTGTGGTAACAGATTAAATGGGACATGTGCAAAAGGACATGAAATAGAACCATTAAGGCTGGAAAAGATCTCCTAAGGTCATCAAGACCAACCATCAACACAACACCACCATGCCCACTAAACCATGTCCTGAAGTGCCCTGGTTCTTTTTTAACACCTCCAGGGATGGTGATTCAACCACCAACCTGGGCAGCCTGTTCAATGCCTGAGCACTCTTTCAGGACAGTTATTTAAACTAATGATGAAGAAGGAAGGAAAGGGAAATGTCCTGCCAATTTTCCATCCCTCCCTGGTCTGCTAGACCAGAGCAGAGGCTCATAGCTGGAGGATCATAGAATCATAGAATGGGAAGGTTGGAAGGGAACCTCAAGGATCATCCAGTTCCAACCCCCTGCCATAGGCAGGGACACCTCCCACTAGTACAGGTTGTTCAAGGCCTCATCCAGCCTGGCCTTGAACACCTCCAAGGAGGGAGCAGCCACAACCTCCCTGGGCAGCCTGTGCCAGTGTCTCACCACCCTCACTGTAAAGAACAGGGGGTTGGAACTCAAAGAGCTTTGAGGTTCCTTCCAACCTAAACCATTCTATGATTCTGTGAAAGCTGTTGCAGGGTCTGGAGAGCAGGGCTGGTGAGGAGGGGCTGAGGGAACTGGAGTTGTTCAGCCTAGAGAAAAGGAGGCTGAGGAGAGATCGTCTCATTCTCTACAGCTGCCTGTAAGGAGGTTGTAATGAAGTGGGTGTTGGTTTCTTCTCCCTAGTACCAAGGGACAGTGTCCTCTGCTGTGAGGACAGGCTGAAAGAGTTGGGGCTGTTCAGTCTGGAGAAGGGGAGGCTCCAAGGTGGCCTTCCAGTATCTGAAGTGGGCTACAAAAGAGCTGGGGAGGGACTTTTTAGGCTATCAGGGAGTGACAGGACTGGGGGGAATGGAGCAAAGCTGGAGGTGGGGAGATTCAGACTGGACATGAGGAGGAAATTCTTCAGCATGAGAGTAGTGAGAGCCTGGCAGGGGTTGCCCAGGGAGGTGGTGGAAGCCTCATCCCTGGAGGTGTTTAAGGCCAGGCTGGATGAGGCTGTGGCCAGCCTGATCTGGTGTGAGGTGTCCCTGCCCATGGCAGGGGGTTGGAACTGGATGATGCTTGAGGTCCCTTCCAACCTTACCATTCTATGATTCCATGCCTCTGTGTGTGGTTCTTCTTCAGGTGCCTGGTTCTGGCAAGGGAGCTGTGTGCCAGCTCAGAGGTGGCTCTTGTCTGTTTTTCACAACAGGAACAAAAAAGTATTCTGTGGCCTCCTGGACAGAGCTGACTGCCAGGCTGAGGACCATGGGTGATGCAGCAGCATTTTCCTCCTCCCTATGGATCCATCCTTTTCTCATTTCCTAATTGAAATGAACTCTCCTTACCCAAACCACTTACAGGAAGCTCACTTGCTGTACAAAATGTTCTGCCCTTATAAATCACTGACCTTCTGAAAAATGCCCCTCTGTTAGTTTCTGGTAAAATGCTCTTTTCCATAAGGCCAGCAGAGACTGCCAGGGAAGGGCTGAGGGCAAAATATTTCCTCATTTTCTGTGCATAAAGAGCAACCTTTTTCCCAGGTACCATTTTGGAGGTGTTTGGTCTTTCAAGTAGCAACACTGATCCTAGCAAGCCTCTGGTGATAGAATTAAAGGGAGGGAGAGTAAGCCAAGTATGTCAACCACTATAATACCAAATGAAGGTCCCAAATCTGCATTTTAAGGCCATATTACTGCTAAAAGACAACTAATAAAGACTGCTTTTACGTGGGATGTTCCAGCTGAGAATCTTCTTGTTACCTCTGGTTGTGTAATATGATTCAGAGTGGAATTGATTTTTTACATCCTTTGCTTGGAAACATTGCAGCAATTTTTAGTTCCTGTGCTGCTGTTATTCCAGGGAGGAAGATATCCTCACAGAGAGGCTGTAATTTTCTTGAGTAGCCAGGCAGCCCTGCTGTATTGAACTGGTGACTCACTGGTTTATAGAATCATAGAATCATAGAATGGGAAGGTTGGAAGGGACCTCAAGGATCAGCCAGTTCCAACCCCCTACCATAGGGAGAGACACCTCCCACTAGCACAGGTCACTCAAGGCCTCCTCCAGCCTGGCCTTGAACACCTCCAGGGAGGTTGTGGAGCACGGAATCCCCCAATGTGATCTTTGATCACATTCAGTGCTTCTGTGCTCCACAACCTCCCTGGGCAACCTGTGCCACTGTCTCACCACCCTCACTGCAAACAACTTCCTCCTAACATCCACTTTCAATCTCCTCTCTGCCACTTCAAACCCATTCTCCTTGTCCTGGCATTACAAGACCTTGTCAGTAGTCCCTCCCCAGCCTTCCTGGAGCCCCCTTCAGATCCTGGAAGGCCACTCCAAGGTCTCCTGGAAGTCTTCTCTTCTGCAGGCTGCAGATCCCCAACTCTCTCAGCCTGTCCTCACAGCAGAGCTGCTGCAGCCCTCTCAGCATCTTGGTGGCCTCCTCTGCACTGGCTCCAACACTTCCATGTCCTTCCTGTGCTGGGGGCTCCAGAGCTGCACACAGGACTCCAGAAACTCAGGTTTCTTGAGAAACTGCACAGCTTACCAGCTCAGCTTCTCTTTCAGGCAGCTGGAGCAGCTGGGCTGTGTGGTGTGTGCCTGCTTAGCCATTTGTGTCACAGAGTGAAAAGACATGCAGCAGGAAGGTGAATGAAGGTCCTCTGCCTTGGTTCTCTGCTTGTTCTGTTGGTTTGGAGCCCCTGACCCTACCTTCCCCCATGCTGGTGGACAGTGGCTGGGACATAGAATCACAGAATGGGCTGGGCTGGAAGGGACCTCCAAAGATTGTGGAGTCTCCTTCTCTGGAGCCTTTCCAGGCCTCTCGGGATGTGTTCTGTGTGCCCTGAGCTGCATTGTCTGTTCCTGCTCTGGCAGGGGCGTTGGAGTGGATGATCTCTTTGGGTCCCTTCCAGCCCCTGACATCCTGTGAGCCTGCACCTCTGAACTCCTCCATAGCAAGCCTAAGTGCATCTCTTAAAGGAGCACGGCACTCTGGAGTGGCCTTGCTGAAATAAGATGATGCACAGGGGCACCTGTGTGCTGCTGCCACTTGCAGCCTTCCCTTGTGTCAGAACTCAACTTGTGCCTCCATGTGAGTCAGATGTGAACCCAGAAGATATCAAATACTTGACACTTCCATTAGGCTGAGCAGCAGAAAGCCCTTTCTTCTTGTTGGTGTAGCTGGTGTCTGGCTTCATCCTCAGAGTATCTTAATCATGCAGCTTGGGAAAATGTAACTGAGCTTTTAGGGATTGCTCTCTTCTTAGAGTTTGATTCCTCTTACAGTAGAGCAAAAATAATGAGAAGATGAGAGAAGTTTTGTTATTGGTCATCTACAAGTCAAGTGAGCTGCATGGCTTCAGGGTTAGACCCAAATGGATGCATAACAAACATTCTCACTTTGTCTCCTGCATTGTGCTGCTCTGCTTCCTCCTTTGCCTTCAAAATGCTCATCCCAAGGTCTCCCAAGAGCCTCATTTCTCAAGGCCTCAGAGTACCTTTAGGCTAACCCTGACAAAACTCTCCAACTCCCACTGAAGCCAATGAGCAGCTGCAGTGAGGATTGCAGGATTGGCCTCCTGAGCTTTTCCAATGAAGTATGTTCAACTCTGCATGTCTCTGGCTGTCACAGGGTTGCACTTTAATTAATATTGGGGTTTCCTTTGCTGTTTTCTTGTAATTTTACAGATTATTGCATACCAGCCCTATGGGAAGTCAGTGGACTGGTGGGCATATGGAGTGCTGCTCTATGAGATGTTAGCTGGCCAGGTAAGAGTCACCCTCCCTGTGCTTGCTGTCAGCTCCTCCTGCCTCTCTATCACTGCTCTGAGGGTTAGACCTCAAAGGACAGACCCTTAGGGGAGGGGGCCGAGGCCTTTCATACTGCTCTTATCTCCTTATACTCTTAACTGACTCCACTAGGAATGGATTTAGGCTTGAAGCTCTTTATATTGCACCCACATCAGCAAGCACTGCCTTTGGCTGCAGCTCCTTTGTACTGTAATAATGTCCAAATAGCCATCTTCAAACCTGAAGGGGAGACACTTGAGCAAGAAAATGCATGTCAAATGGGGGGAAAAAAAAGTCATTTAGTGGTTTGAAACCACAGGCAAACATAATGGGAGTGTGTCTCCAGCTCTGCATTGCAGAGTTGGGTCACAAGAATATGGTTTTTGTCTTATATGTCCCGGGGGTAAAGTGTGGGTCTTAAAAATGCAGAGTTATAGACCCCTTATTCTGCACAGTTAATGAGAGGCTGCTCTCTGAGTCACTGGAGGAGAAAAGCAGCACTGTACCATAGTAAATGGCAGAAAACTACCAACTTTAAGGAATTCTATTAATCTGGAGTTGGAAAAGGTGAGTGTTAGCTAAAGGTATGCATTTCCTCAGCTTAAAACACACATTTTTAACAAATGCCTTTCATGGTTTCTCTGCTGGGTTCCACTCAACGTTTTAGCAGTTTTTAGAGGACAATTGCAGCTGGCAGCATTTGCAGTCTGCACTGCAAGTATCAGACATCTGAATGCTTTTAAGAAAATAAGGTTGCCCAGGAGCTGAGTCCTGCACAGTGCCCATATCCTGGGGTCTCACCCACGGGCACTGCCCTCCTGACCTCTATTTAAAAGCAGAATGCAGCCCTTTGTGGTGGCAGCCTCCCCTCCACAGAAGCAGAGCCTGCAGCTGTGTCTTACAAAACCAACTGGAATTAACTGAGGAATGGGCATACCTTAGCAGAAGGTAACTGAAAGTGCCAGTCTCCAGACTTCACCCTTTGAAGTATTGTGGCTGTCTGGTGCACAGCAGCTTTGGAAGTGATGACAAAGAGAATTCTGCACACATTTCATTAACTTGGCTGCCATGCTGGGAGCAGAAATTGTCTCCTTTCAGTTTCTACCTGAGAGTGACAAACAGGAACCATCTGTGTCAGGAGATAACCAAGCTGCAGGAGGCTGGGAGTTTGCTGCTTGCTCCTGAGCTAGAACCACTGCTGTGTCTCTTTGGGCATCTCTGATTGCCCAGGGGCAGGTTGCTGGGCTGGATGCAGCACACCTGTGCCTGTGTGGCCACAGGATTGCCCTGTCATTGCATGCAAAGGGGAGGGTTAAAGAAACAGAAACAAGCCCTCCCTGAGTCACTGACCTGCCATTTGTTTTCGACAGCCTCCTTTTGATGGAGAAGATGAAGATGAACTTTTCCAGTCCATCATGGAACATAATGTTTCCTATCCCAAATCCCTGTCGAAGGAAGCTGTCTCCATCTGCAAGGGGGTGAGATGGATTGTGCTGCTTTAGCACTTAAGCTCCTTTTTGGCAACCCTTGTGAATAACTAAATTTGTCTGCCTTTGATAGGGGCTGTTGTATTTTTAAGTGCAACTTCTGTCAGGTGGTGCTGAGCTACATTGTCAGGAAGTGCTCCTGGCTGGGTCTCCCTGCTAAGTGTTCAGCTCTGCCTGCCTGCTTTATGGGCAGAACAAATGTCAGCCAGCAGCTGCCAACCCCCCAGCAGAAGTCAGAAACAGGGCAAGGGTCTGAAACGTCTCCACCCACCTTGCCTCAACCCTGATTTTGTAGAGGAGATGCACACCAGACACTCAGTCCCTATCCCAGAATGCCCAAGGGCAGCAGCACAGCTGATGAGAATGGTTTGTAAAAATAGGTGAAGATGAGCTTGTGTGAAAAGCCTTGGTGTAAGTCATAGAATCAGTCAGGGTTGGAAGGGGCCACAAGGATCATCCAGCTCCAACCCCCCTGCCATGCCCAGGGACACCTCACACTAGCTCAGGCTGGCCACAGCCTCATCCAGCCTGGCCTTAAACACCTCCAGGGATGAGGCTTCCACCACCTCCCTGGGCAACCCCTGCCAGGCTCTCACCACTCTCATCCTGAACAACTTCTTCCTCACCTCCAGGCTGAATCTCCTCACCTCCAGCTTTGTTCCATTCCCCCTAGTCCTGTCTTTACCTGACAGCCTAAGAAGTCCCTCCCCAGCTTTCCTGTAGCCCCCTTCAGATCCTGGGAGGCTACAAGAAGGTCAGCTGGGAGCCTTCTCCTCTGCAGACTGCACAGCCCCAACTCTTTCAGTCTGTCCTCACAGCAGAGCAGCTCCAGCCCTCTGCTCATCCTCGTGGCCCTGCTCTGGACACCTTCCAGCACCTCCACATCCCTCTTGTCCCAGGGGCTCCATTACTGGCTGCAGTATTCCAGGTGGGGTCTCACCAGAACAGAGCAGAGGGGGAGAATCCCCTCCCTGCCCTGCTGCCCACACTGCTCCTGCTGCAGCCCAGGCTCTGGTTGCTCTCTGGGCTGCCAGTGCACA
Organism: Semnornis frantzii; assembly: GCA_013399775.1. Classification (NCBI taxonomy): domain Eukaryota; kingdom Metazoa; phylum Chordata; class Aves; order Piciformes; family Ramphastidae; genus Semnornis; species Semnornis frantzii. The sequence goes on along the minus strand of VWYK01092280.1, from coordinate 2,646 downwards.
CTGCTGGCACATGTTGAGCTTCTCCTCCACCAGCACCCCCAGGTCCCTCTCCTCAGGGCTGCTCTCCAGCCAGGCACTGCCCAGCCTGGATTGGTGCTTGGCATTGCCTCGACCCAGCTGCAGGACTTTGCCCTTGGTCTTGTTGAACCTCCTGAGCTTGGCTTGTGCCCACCTCTCCATCCTGTAAATGCCAGGAAATTGGGGGGAAATCCTGACCCAGTGGTAACCTGTGTGCTTAAAATACATCCTAAACTCTAGTTAATTCAATCTCTCTTCTTTAAATTATTTTTTCTTTTCTGTTTTTTTTTTGTTTGTTTGTTTTTGGTTGTTTTTTTTTTCAAGAAGAAGATTAAATTTGACTTCAGGGAATTAGCTCAGGAAAAAAGAATTCATTTGACTTTCCTTTGACTCTTAGTGATTCCCTGGAGTACTGTCAGCCTGTACCTTTTCCAAACCACTGCCTGTAAAGTTTTATTTGATGTCTTACTTACCATGATAAAATATCACTGCACTTAGTGTTGCTTAATCTGCTGTTTACTTTCTTCCTCTCCTCTGCAACCACTGATGAAGTGTTGCACTTGAGCTGGAGAGAAATCCTTTAAGGATAAATCTTTAAAAAAAAAGAAAAACAAACCCAAAAAACCCATTTAGAACAAGGTAAAAAGAAAGACCTCCTGAATTTTGGATGCAATCCCAGTGTGGATGTGCTGGCCAACAAAAGCTAGACGTGATAGAGCTTTGTAAGGTACCTGTAGACTGATGCCCTTGCCATGAAAAATCAGCCATTGACCATCAGAATTTGGAGTGGGTCTAAGGAGCCTTGCTCAGCAATCCTGCTTGCTGCTGCTGGTCTAAAGAGAGGTCAGAAAACTGCATCACACCACTGGGTGTAAGGTCAGGCCTCTGACGCAAGTCATAGACTCAGTCAGGGTTGGAAGGGACCACAAGGATCAGCCAGTTCCAACCCCCCTGCCATGGGCAGGTACACCTCACA
>VWYK01092279.1:0-14226 GCA_013399775.1 Semnornis frantzii | reverse complement strand
AAAAAAAAAAAAAAAAAAAAAAAAAAAAAAAACCCTAAACAAAAAAACCCCCAAGCAAACAAAACCCCCCAAGGCCCTGCTGGCAAACAAAATTTCAACAAAAGCTGTGAGTCTGGCTCTGAACATCAACAGGGAGGAGGCATCCACAACATCCCTGGGCAGCCTATTCCAGAGTCTTACTACCCTCATACTGAAGAAATTCTTCCTAAGATCCAGTCTAACCCTGCTCTCCTTCAGCTTCAAACCATTCTCCCTTGTCCTGTCTCTAGATACCCTCATGAGAAGTTCCTCTGCAGCCTTCCTGCAGCTTTTCAGCTATTGGAAGGCAGCTCTAAGGTCTCCCCAGAGTCTTCTCTTCTCTAAGCTGAGCACCCCCAGCTCGTCAGCCTATCCTAATACTGCTGGAGGCAGGATTGGAGGTGAGGTCTCAGCAGAGCAGAGTCAAGAGGCAGAATCCCCTCTCCTGCCCTGCTGCCCACACTCCTCTGGCTGCAGCCCAGCACACAGCTGCCTTCTGGGCTGCATGAGGGCACTGCTGGCTCCTGGGGAGCTTCTCGCCAACCAATACTCCCAAGTCTGTTTCTTTAGGGCTACTCTCAACCAACTCTGCACCCAGCCTGAATTTGTGCTTCAGATCAGTAGCAAGTCTTATGTCAGTGCTCAAAAGGATGCAACAGAGACTTACACTCTACAGTACCCTTGGAAAGCAGGCAGGCAAATGTAGTTTGTTCAAGTGTGGGTATTTATTTCTTTTTCTAGAGTCACAAATAATGCTGTGCTGGTTTTGCTTCATTGCACTTTGCAGAATTTCTTTTAGTTAACAACTACAAAAACTTCACTGAAATGCTAACTCCAAAGAACAGTAGAGAAAATGATAGCTCAGTGGGTCAGAGATGGGAGGATGTGGACCACCTGGATTCTAGTTTGCTGATTCAATTCTCACCCAGCTTGATGACATCAGAAAGATATTGCTGGCTGTGGGCTCTGACTCGTGTACAGTAACTCAATATACTCAAGACCCTGTAAGGGGTTTCCATGCTACAGGAGAAAATACTGCTTTTCAAGTTAATTGGAAATTTGACATGGTAGTCTTAATGTCTCCTTCCTGCAGGTGTTCAGGACCAGGTCAGATGAGACCTTGAGCAACTTGGTCTAGTGGGAGGTGTCCCTGTCCATGGCAGGGGGTTGGATCTAGATGATCTTTAAGGTCCCTTCCAATCCAAACCATTCTTTCATTCCAAGAGCCCACTGATCCTCTGTTCCACTGGAAGAACAAGCCAGGAATAGTTCCACAGCTATGCTGAGTGAAAGATAACATAGACAAGTGTAAGGTCCTGCACCTGGGTTGGTGCAATCCCAAGCACAGCTCCAGGTTGGGTGGTGAATGGCTGAGAGCAGCCCTGNTGAGAGAGTTGGGGCTCTGCAGCCTGCAGAGGAGAAGGCTTTGAGGAGACCTTAGAGTAGCCTTCCAGTATCTGAAGGGGGCCTATAAGAGGGCTGGGGAGGGACTATTGACAAATCTGGGAATGACAGGATGAGGAGTAATGAGTGTAAACTGGCAGAGGGGAGATTTAAACTGGATGTTAGGAGGAAGTTCTTTACAGTGAGGGTGGTGAGACACTGGCACAGGTTGCCCAGGGAGGTTGTGGCTGCTCCCTCCCTGGAGGTGTTCAAGGCCAGGTTGGATGAGGCCTTGAGTGACCTGTACTAGTGGGAGGTGTCCCTGCCTATGGCAGGGGGTTGGAACTGGGTAATCTTTGAGATCCCTTCCAACCTAAAGCATTTTCTGATTGTATGACCATGGCCATTGGTTATGCTGCAGGAAGAGAAAGGCTGTTTTGCATTGCTCCTCTCTGCCTCAATACTGGGTTCTATGCATGGCTCTGTGTGACTGTTTGCACTGGCAAATGGAATGTTTTAAAGCACCTTTGTCCACAAACAGAAGAAGGTTAAATATCTATGGGACACTGTCTATAGTCATGGGCTGGGAAACATCCTTTGAGATAGTGACAGTGGTTCACAGATAATGTTGACCCCACTGGAGCACTGTCCTGAGTCTTCAGGGTTAGAAAAAGTGCACTTAGCCTTCACTTCTGAGCTGACTGATAGTGTTAGTGGTTCTTCCTCCACATTGATAGCCTGACTAATTTCTTCATCAGGCAATAATTTATAAGTAATTGCAGGTCACTTCTTGTAAAGTCTCTATTTTTGCACCAAGTGCGTTAATAAGGCATCCTTCTTGCCTTGAGACCCAGGGAAACAGATGGCTACAGCAACAGCAGGGATGAGTGTCTCTTGCCTCAGCAGCCTGAAACTCCAGTCAGTCAAAAAAATTAGTTTATTATGCCCCTGATTTGTTTGAACTTTGTTTATTTTTTTTTCCTTCAAAATGCACATGAATATTCAAGTTTCAAGTCCAGATTTTACATTTCTGCATTTGAAGAAGTCACTTGCAAAAATCCATATTTATTAGCTCACTCTGGATTCAAAGCTTAATTCCAGTGTTATTTGTGAGGTTTTATGTTCCTGTGATCTTAAGGTCAGTAGATTTACCTGGGCTTCAGAATGCTGATTTTTGATAGCCATATTTAATATAGCATGGGGACCTGCTTCTGGTGAGGTCAATGCTTATTGTTGAATTCTCTCTCCTTAGTTACCCTACCAAGGGAGATGAGGAAGGCAAACCAGGTAAACATTGGGTTGTCAGTGAGAGGGAGAGCAGCTCTGTCTCCTCAGTGCATCTTCTGGGACAGTTCTCTCCTGAGAAAATGAAGCCCTGCTTAACAGCTGTGTCCAGGCTTTGCTCCTGGTGATGTAAAAGGATGGAGTTGCTGTCCTTTCATCTTGCAATATGAAAAATGCAGGCCTGCATGTTGCTGATCCTTGTTCTGGAGCAGCTCCACAGCCAGCCTTCCTTAGCATCAGAGGGCTTCACAAACTGATCTATTTAATTTTCTTTAGAATTACTCTTCTTAAACAAACAAAATCCCAACCAACCAAAAGAGAAAAAGTGGAAGTCAGGGCTATCCCAAGCACAAATCCAGGCTGGGTAAGGGGTGGCTTGAGAGCAGCCTTGAGGAGAAGGACTTGGGGATTTCAGTGGATGAAAAACTTCCCATGAGGCAGCAATGGTCACTGGCAGCCCAGAAGGCAGCTGTGTGCTGGGCTGCATCCAAAGCAGGGAGAGCAGCAGCACAGGGAGGGGATTCTGCCTCTCTGCTCTGCTGAGACCCCACCTGCAGCACTGCCTCCAGTTCTGGGACTGGTCTGGAGGAGAGTCATGAGGATAACCTAAAGGCTGGAGCACCTTGCTTATGGGGATAGGCTGTTCAGCCTGGAGAAGAGAAGGCTTCAGGGAGACCTTAGAGCAGCCTTCCAGTACCTGAAGGGGGATACAGTGGAGCTGGTGAGGGAGTTTTTACAAGGGCTTGTAGTGATAGGATGAGAGGGAATGCATTGAAGCTTGAGGAGGGCAGATTTAGGCTGGAGATTAGGAAGAAATTCTTGCCAGTGAGGGCAGTGAGACACTGGAACAGGTTGCCCAGGGAGGTTGTGGATGCCCCCTCCCTATAACTGTTCAAGATTAAGTTGGATGAGGCCTCGAGCAGCCTGGTCCCTGGAGGTGTTGAAGCGGTGTGTGGACCTGGCACACAGGGACATGGTTTAGTGTTGACCCTTCAGTGCTGTGTTGAAGGTTGGACTGGATGATCTTGGAGGTCACTTCCAAGCAGATGTTTTCTGTGATTGTCAAGCATTAATTCACAGGGTAAGAGCAACCTGTAAAGAAGCAGCAGCACTTTCACCCTGGCTTCATGCTGGCATTGCTTATCCTAACATGACACTCCTTAATCCCAGATAGCTTCACTACAAAATGTCGAGGCAGCATTAGCAGGGGTCTGCAAGAGCCACAGGAGTTTGTGTCAGCTCACTGAGGGAAGGCAGGCTCGCTGCCCCTACCCAGAGAGTGATGATTTCATCAGGCACACTGAAGCTTAGACATTCCAAGTTGCCATCTTAACAGTGGTTATGATTCCCAACTCAGCTGGTGCTGTCAGGCAAAAAAAAATAAACCCCAACCTTGCAGTCATTTGAATGCAGCAGGATAAACACAGCAGAACACTCATTTGTTCAGCTGTTGTTCCAGCTTGTTACCCATCTTTGGCAGATAGAAGTGCTTAATTGCAGTGCTGATGGCCACAAGTAGAACAGAAGATGGTTTATCAGGTGCTTATTATACTTCTAGCCTGACAATGCTTGGTGGTATAGTAAAGAACATCCCAACCCTCAGAAAGTGATCTGCATAATACTGTAAAACGCAGTCAGAAAAAAAAACAAACCTATTTCCTGTAGAACTTGCTCTTTAGAGAGTTGGCAGGTTTCACTCTGCTGCTTGGAGGATGGCACACTTATGGTGGGACCCACTCGAGACTCTGGTGGAACCTGTGTGGTTTCTGCTCTGCTCTCCTGGCAATGTCCTCAAAGGCTGAGTGGAAGCCTGAAAACCTTTTGGTTCAGTGAATTCGGGGCAGAGGGGAAATCAAATTGCAACTGAATCGAGTTCAGGACTTTCTGGGTGCTCCACAGAATAGAATTTTTTGCTCAGCTCAATTTCTGATGACATTTAATTAGGTGTTATTGATTATTCCATTGTTATATAAGGAGCAGGGCTGTTTGAGCAGTGGCCTGTAAAGCTTGCAGAGCACTGCTAAGCAGCTTGCTTATGGACATTGCCATGGAGATAGATAGTGGCAGAACCTCCCTTCCATTTCTGCACTCAGTTACCCGTTGGCAACAGTTTTTTGACCACATCTCTGCTTTCACAAAGCAAAGAAGCATTTACTTGATAAATGTTAAGTAAGCCAGTTCACCAGTCACTCCTCTTCTAACATTTGAACACATTTGCTGCTTGGTAGTAAGTTAGAAAGAGGCACCTCACATCCTATCTCCCTGGGCCAAGTGTCTTGGTTTGCTGGGACAATCCCAGACTGCAGTTGGCTGCAGGTGCATCCCAGCCCACCAGCACCACAACTGCTATGAAGAGGGAAACTTGCTGTAGTGACTGGAGTCTGCTGCTTGAGGCTCCTGCTCCCTTCATTCCTGGGCATTGCAATTATTGCACTTTAGCTGAGCTGAGTATCACTTCCTATACTTTGCATTGACATTGCTCTTCCTTTGGCTAGCTCATTAAATCCATTTTCATTTCACCCTGTGGGGCTTCTCTCCTTTTCCTGATTCCCCTTCTCTGCTGGGAAAGGGTCATGTGGCGATCAAGGGGGAAGTCTGGTGTAACAAAGGGAGGCTCCAGATTGAGACTCTTGCTTGGGCTTCTCCTCACCCAGCTCCTGCTCTTGAGGCCTTCCTTCCTGGCTGTTGTGGCTGCTGTCTCTTTTCTGGGCTGACTACTTTGGTAGTGACCAGTTTGGTTGGCTTATCAAATCCATTTGCATTTTATCCTCTGGGTATCACCCTCCTTTTCCTGATTCCCCTTCTCTGTTGGGGAGGAGCTACCCAGTGACAGAGAAGCTTCTAGAGTTTAGCCCTAGACATAAGCTAAATGGAGGTACTAAGTATTGGCTTTTTCCAGAAATGGTGCCACTTATCTCCTATTTTCACTCCTTCCTCCCCAATTCCCTGTGACAAATTTTAGGTTGCTGGTCTCTACAGCAGGGATTGCAATCTTCCTCCTCCTATCACTTGTTAGCAAGGGGGGGTTACAGTTGACATCCAAATGCTACAGCATTAATGCCTTGATTACAAGATAGTTTTGTACCACTTTCAGATGCTGGCTCCTATGAAGGGTTACAGAGTGTGGCAGCTGAATGTTTGTTGAGGTAATCCCTTTGAAAACCTGGTTACTGAGCACACCCTTTTCTCTAGAAGCTCTTGTGAACAATGCACATTGATGAGGAGCTGAGGCACCTACCTTTATCTGCTCTTTATTCACCTAGTTCATGTTTCCTCCCTGGGAGCAAGGCACAAGTTGTGCACCATGAATAATCCTTATGCTTAGCGAGTAAAGGAAAGGCAATGTGCAACACCACACTTCAGGACACATCAGGGCATGTGTAACTCAACTGACATTTACTGGGAAGAAACAAATGTCCTTGATTGCCACCAACTTAGGAATTACTTTCAACTACTTCAATGTTCTCTGTGGAGGGAAAAAAAAAAAAAGCCCCAAACCAAAACTTTTAAAGCTGGGAATAAGAAGTAAGATTCAATGGTGTTTTGGGATTGGTAGAGGAGGTCCACAGGAGGGCCATGAAGATTATCAAAGTGCTGGAACCTCTCTTGTGTGAAGACAGGCTGAGAGAGTTGAGGCTGTTCAGTTGGAGAAGAGAAGGCTCCAGGGAGACCTTAGAGAAACCTTCCAGCACCTGAAGGAGTCACGGGAAAGCTGGGGGGGGACATTTCATAAAGGACTGTAGTGATAGGATGAGGGTTAGTGGCTTCAAAGTGGAAGAAGTTTGGCTGAGATTAGGCATTAGGAAGAAATCCTTCCCCATGAAAGTGGTGAGGCACAGGAACAGGTTGCCCAGAGAAGTTGTGGAAGTTTCAACCCTGAAAGTGTTCAAAGTCAGGTTGTATGAGGCCTCCAGCAACCTGGTTTAGCAGGAAGTGTTCCTGCCCATGGCAGGAGGGTTGGAATTGGATGATCTTTAAGGTTGCTTCCAGCCCAAACCATTCTGTGATTTTGTTCACACCAACAAAAACTTGGAGACAGGCATCCAGTGTGTGTGCATGCAACTGGAACAGCTAAACACCTGCATGTTTAGGAGGTGGTCTTTGTGGATGTGAAGAAGCAGACAGCTCTTCCATTTAGGTGATCTTCTGCAGTATAAAAAGGCTAGCTGCTGATGTGCTTCTATCTATTACAACCTAAAATAATTGAATTAAGGTGAACCTGTACAATCAAGAGCTCCTTGTGAAGATTTTCTTTTGGGAAATGATTTGAAAATATTGTACTGAACAAATATGCAGAAATATAACCTGTGAGCACTGCAAAACAGGTGATGCTGAAAGGCACTAGCTGCCTAATTCTGGTAGCCAGATTAGTTCATGGAATCACAGAATGTTAGGGGTTGGAAGGAACCTCTGGAGATCGAGTCCAGCTCCCATGGCAAAGCTGGGTCACCTAGGGCAGGCCACACAGGAACACATCCAGGTGGGTTTTGGAAGTCTCCAGGGAAGGAGACTCTACAACATCTCTGGGCAGTCTGCTCCAGGGCTCTGGCACCCTCACGGTGAAAGAATTTGTTTTCATGGTGAGGAGGAACTTCTTGTGTTCTGATTTGTATCCATTGCCCCTTGTCTTATCACAGGACACTATAGAAGTGAGCCTGGCACCTTCATCCTGACATCCATGCTTCAGATGGTTGTAAACATTGATCAGATCCTCTCTCAGCCTTCTCCTCTCCAGACTACACATCCCCAGGGCTCTCAGCCCTTCTTCATAACAGAGTTGTGCAAGTCCCTTCATCATCCTCATAGCTCTCAGTAGGAATCTCTCTGGTAGAGCCCTGTCCAGAACTGGACACAGTATTCCATCTGTGGTCTCACCAGAGCAGAGTAGAGGGTGAGAACCTCCCTTGACCTGCTGGTCACATTCTCGTTCATGCACCCCAGGGCACCATCAGCCTTCTTGGCCACCAGGGCACATCGTTGTCCCATGGAGAACTTAGTGTCTACCAGGTCCTTCTCCATGGGGCTGCTTTCCAGCAGGTCAACTCCTCACCTGTTCTCCTCAGAACTCCACACTTCCTTGCTGAAGCTAGTGAGATTCCCCTTTGCCAGCTCTCTAGCCTGTCTAGGTCTGGCTGAATGGCTACACAGCCTCATGTGGTGTCAGCCAGAGGTTAGTTCACCAGAGCAGCTGGAGAATTGGCTTACCTCTATTAAAATCCACATCTACTTCCTTAGTGAAAGCTCTTCAGCACTATTTTGGAGGGTGAGGATGGTTGGATGAGGTAATTAACACTTCTGAAGATTCCACTCACTGTTTCAGCTGATTTAAAATCTAAGCCATCCCTGACAGTTATCCTTTGGAATCCTGAGGATGTTGTGCTTTTAATGAACTAATTTTCAAAAGCTAATTAGACCTGAAATATCTTAGACTGCAACAACAGTGCAGTGCTTTAGTTTAGGAGCACAGGTAGCTCTGCACAGCCTTTGTGGATGTCCTGAGTAGGGAGGAACTCTCTACCTATTGGGTAAACCTCGTGGTACTAATTATAAGGCTGAGGGGCAGCTGAGGGAGCTGGAATTGTTTAGTCTGGAGGACAGAAGACCACATTGCTCTCTACAGCTCCCTAAAAGGAGGTTGGAGCCTGGCTGGACTCTTCTCTCTAGTATCAGGTAATAGAACGAGAGGAAATGGCCTGGAATTGTGTCAGGGGTGGTTTAGTTTGGAGATTAGGAAAAAATTATTTGTTGCAAGAATGGTCAAGGATTGGAACAGGCTGCTCAGGGGGGTGGTGGAGTCACCATCCCTGGAGGTGCTCAAGAAACCCGTGGCTGTGGCACTTGGGGATATGGTTTAATGGCCATGGTGATGTTGGGTTGATGCTGGCTCTCCCTGATCTTAGAGGGCTTTTCCATCCCAAACAGTTCTATGAGTAATGTTTGTTTTGAGGATGTGCTTTCAGGTAGTGTGTGTTTATCTCACCTGGAAGAGGGAGGTCATTGTTAGCATTTACCCTGGAACAGATTGCCCTGGGAAGTGGTGGAAACCCCATCCCCAGAGGTCTTTAAGGCCCGGCTGGATGTGGCTCTAAGCAGCCTGATCTAGTGTGAGGTAACTTGTATATAACTGTATATTGNAGCTGGCAGTCTGGGTCACAGGGCATGGCTTCTTGGGCTCTCTAGCAGCTCTGGCTTCTCCTCTCTGTTGAATAACTTCACTAACCACTTTTCTTCTAATCCTCCCCAGCCGATCCTCCTTGCACGTAAGCCAAACCTTGGGGTAAGGTGTGGGGAGAAGGTGGAAGGGTGGTTGGGAGCCCCTCCTGGGGTCTCTAATTTCTGGGAGGGGAGTTGTGTGTCTGTATTACCTTTACCTTGTATATTTCTGTAACTATTCCTGTATATACTGTATATATTTGCTTGTATATTGTGCTGAGCTGTAAATAGAGCTTCATCTCTTAACTTCCAGCTCCGGCTGAGTTTTAGTCTGGGTCATTTTACAAGTGTGGGGGGACAGGGAACTCCCAAACCATCACAGGTTGCCCAGGGAGGTGGTGGAAGCCCCATCCCTGGAGGTCTTTAAGGCCAGGCTGGATGTGGCTCTAAGCAAGCTAGTGTGAGGTGTCTTTGGCCAAGGCAGGGAGGTTGGAACCAGATGATCCTCGAGGTACCTTCCAGCCCTGACAATTCTGTGCTTCTGTGGTTGTTGAATGCCAATGATAGTTGTGTCCTTTAGACCTCTAAGAGCAGGTATGAATGCAGCTTAAATGATGTGACTGTAAAGAACAAAGTAAAGCCTTTTTCAGACCATTAGGATGAAAATGGGGATGGTAGCAGGAGAAAAACTCAAACCCAGCAGTCATATGGCAAAGTTTATTGTGCTCTATTACTGCTATTTCCATAAGAAAACCCTCTTTGAGAGATGTCTCTCTACCACGAGTCAAGAAACTCTGTGGATGATGATTGCCTGCTCCCTGGCAGGGATTTCCTTTCAATGCACTTTGTCAATTGAAGAGCAGAGGAACACCTAACACAGGGAGAAAGACTTTCAGCTTCCTTCTGATGATTTTCTCTCTGTTCAGGATAGTTCTTTGTCATCTGAAATTTTTTTTTTCTCTTTTTTGGTTTTAGAAACAGAACATTCACACAAAATAATCCAAAGCAGAACAAAACAATTATGTGGCTGCGTTAATCTCATCAAATATTCATATTAATGACCTATTTTTAGACAAACCCACTTATTATTATTGTACCTCTGCTGGAAAGTCATCTTTTATAATAACTTGAATGGATCTTTCAAAACAAGATGAAACTGCCTGCATTTGGCGCAACACAATAATTTTGATTGCCTTTCTTCTGTTCCTCCCTAAGTGCTATTTTTCATTTCTGCTCAAGACTAAGAAACTCTTTATTTTAATCTGATTCCCCCCCCCTTCTTTTTCCTTTTGTTTTCTGGCATAGAAACAATCAATACAAAACCTGCCTCAATGCCCAGAGAGAATGACCTTTGCATTCTCAGCTGATGATACTGCAGAAAGGTTTGACTCTGGTGTCAGACTATTATTTCTCTGTATTTTCCAGCTGCGTGGAATGTTCCTGATACATCTATAGATAAAATTAAATGAGGGCATTTATTGTAAATGAACACAGCTGCCTATAGTTCTGCTTGAATGGCAGCATTTTTCTTTTACCAAACATACTTTTGAGAGCTGTTAGAGGTTTTAGTAGCAGAAAAAAAAAAAAAAAAAAAGAAAAGAAAAAAAAAAAGTAAAGAATGACTTAGCAACTTGCAAGGAGAGGTGTGCAGCACTATAGCTTCTGGCTTTTGGTGAGGTGATGCAAATAAATGCACTCTGCTTAAGCCCTTCTGATCCTAATGGATCCACGTAGAAATGTCCCATCCCCCTTTCACCGCTAATGAAATGTGTGTCTGAGTTGAAATCTTTACTTCACCACAGAATCCTAGAATGGCTCAGGTTGGAAGGGACCTCACAGATCATCTGCTTCAACCCCCCTGCCAGAGGCAGGGATGCCTCTCAATTAGACTCAGCTGCCCAAGTCATCAGCCAACCTGGCTCTGAACACCAACAGGGAGAAGGCATCAGCAACATCCCTGGGCAGCCTATTCCACTGTTCTACTGCTTTTGTACTGAAGAATTTCCTCCTAAGATCCAGTCTGATCCTGCTCTCCCTCAGCTTCAAACCATTCCCCCTTCTCCTGTCTCTAGACACCTTCATGAAAAGCCCTTGTCCAACCCTCCTGTAGGATCCCTTCAGCTATTGGAAGGCAATTCTAAGGTCACCCCAGAGCCTTCTCTTCTCCAGACCAAACACCCCCAGCTCCCTCAGTCTGTCCTCATAGCAGAGGTGCTCCAACCCTTGCATCGTTTTTGTGGCCTCCTCTGGACTCTCTCCAACATCCTTGCGTCCTCCTTATGCTGGGGACACCAGAACTAGAAGCAGTACTGGAGGTGTGGTCCCTCTGCAGAGCAGAGTCAAGGGGCAGAATCCCCTCTCTTGCCCTGCTGCCCACACTCCTCTGGCTGCAGTGCAGCACACAGCTGCCTTTTGGGCTGCATGAGGGCACTGCTGGCTCCTGGGGAGCTTCATCCATTCCTTGCTGCACAGAAGTTCTTGTGCACAGGCTAGAAATCGCCCAGAACAAACAGCTCAGATTTAGATTCCGGTTTAGGAACTAAGTTTGCTAGTTCTGCCCTCCTCCTGCTCCTGATGCAGGTAATCTGGGCTAAATTGGGAGTACCTTTTACAGCTGCCAAACAATAATGACTGTTTTAGATGTCTGTATCCACATTTTTTGTGGACCCTCACAGGTTTACTCATGTGCATATGTGCTGCAACTTTTATTTATATGCTCCCTTTACAGTTCCTTCACTGCTTAATAACAGAACTGGCATAAAAAAAACCATGAAAGGAAGAGTTGGAGTAAGTGGTAGTTTGGTAAAGCAGGATCTAACACATCAATGTGTCAGCAAATAGTCGTGAGGGGGGAAACACTGAGCTGCTCAGAGTGCATAAATATAGATTTATGTTGTTGGCTTGAGTAAAAATGTTGATTAAGCCTGGGCACATGAATGTTCTGTAGCCAGTTTTTGCCCCATAGTATCTAACCTTACAGATAACAAGCTGGAGAGTTGGGCAGGGAGAAATCAAATCCAACAAGGCCAAGGGTGGAGTCTTGCATCTGGGAAAGAACAACCCCATGGACCAGGATAGGCTGGGGCTGACCAGTTGGAGAGCAGTGCAGGAGGAAAGGACCTGGGGGTCCTGGTGGGCAACAGGGTGCCCATGAACCAGCAAGGTGCCCTTGTGGCCAAGGCCAAAGGGGATTGGATAAGAAGGACTGTGGTTAGTAGGTAAGAGATATTCTGCTACTCCTCTACTCTGCCCTGGTGAGGCCACATCTGGATTATTGTGTCCAGTTCTGTGCCTTTCAGCTCAAGACTCAGGGAACTGCTAGATAAAGTCCAGCAGAGAACCACAAGGATGCTGAGGGCAGTGGAACATCTCCCTGCTGAGGAAAAGCTGAGGGAGCTGGGGATCTTTAGCTTGGAGCAGAGGATCTTTAGCTTGGAGCAGAGGAGCCAGAGGAGTGCCCTCATTCATGTTGATAAAGATGTGCAGGGCAGTGTCAGGAGGCCAGAGCCAGGCTCTGCTCAGTGATGTCCAATGACAGGACAAAGGGCAATGGGTGCAAGCTGGAGCAGGAAGTTCCCCCTCAGCATCAGGAGACACTTCTTTATGGTGAGGGTGCTGGAGCCCTGGAACAGGCTGCCCAGAGGGGTTGTGGAGTCTCCTTCTCTGGAGAATTTCAAAACCCACCTGGATGTGTTCCTGTAGGGCTTTGCCCTGGGTGACCCTGCTCTGGCAGGGAGCTTAAACTGGACGATCTCTGGAGATCCCTTCCAACCCCTAACAACCATCCTGTGATTGTGTGGTAAGAGACACTTCTCCAGCTCATGCCCAGTCTTCTGGTGGGCAGCAGCTGTAAAACTGACAGTGTTTGGCAGAACATCAGTCACTGTTCCCCAGTTTTGGGGGGCTGCAGAAATGGCTGGGGCAGTGTGACAGCTGAGACCTTCTGCAGGCTCTCTGTGGCAATGCAGGATTTCACACATAGATGATTGAACTTTTTTTTTTCCCAATTTATTCCTTAATCATTTTAATTATGCTTCATTACATCCCCAAAATTGCCAAATGCTAATGCTTTTTCATGGGGTCATTCATTTTAATAAGCTGAGCATTGCACAAAGTGCAGCAAAAGCTGAGCACTGGGCAACTTTACATTAATCATAAGTTTTAAGTGAAAAACTGCAAAGAAAATGGACATTCTGATCAGTCATGGCAACTGCTTCCAAGTAATTTGTTCACTATCTGCTCTCATCAAGTGTGGCCAGCAGGTTGAGAGAGGTGATTCTCCCCCTCTGCACTGCTCTCCTGGGACCCCACCTGGAGTACTGTGTCCAGTTCTGCAGCCTCTATTACAAGAAAGATCTGGACATGCTGGAATGTGTCCAGAAAAGGGCCATGAGGATGATCAGAGGGCTGGAGCTCCTCTCCTCTAAGGATAGGCTGAGAGAGTTGGGGTTGTTCAGTCTGGAGAAGAGAAGGCTCCAAGGAGATGTTGTTGTGGCCTTCCAGTAACTGCAGGGGGCTACAGGAAAACTGGGGAGAGACTTTTTAGGGTGTTGGGTAGTGATAGAACCAGGGGGAATGGATCCAAGCTGGAGGAGGAGAGATTTAGATCAACTGTAAGGAAGAAGTTCTTCACCATGAGGGTGGTGATACACAAGAACAGGTTGCCTAGGAAGGAAGATGAAGCCTTATCCCTGGATGTTTTTAAGGCCAGGCTGAATGTGGTTCTGGGCAGCCTGCTCTAGTGGAAATTGCCCCAGCCCATGACAGGGGAGGTGGAACTAAATGATGCTTGAGGTTCCTTCCAACCCTGACAATTCTGTGATTTCTTCCTAGCTGTGCTACCTCACACTGTGAACCTCAGAAAGTTCAGCATTGTGAACAAATGTCCCCCACCCTTATGGCAGGCACAGCCCTGTGGCACTGTGGCAATGTCACCATCCATACCAGAACCACTGGGATTTGTGAGATCTTAAGAGTAGTCAGTGGGAAAATTGCAATGCTGACTTCAGCTCTTTATGAGCCACTACCTCGTTCTGAGCATGGGAGGCAACTGGTATGTCTCAGAAGTCAAAGGCCAACAAACTCTGATGTGAAACCTTCCTCAAGCTTTGATCCATTCCCTCCCATCCTGTCACTACCAGCCCTTGTAAAAAGCTCCTCCCCAGCTCTCCTGTAGCCCCTTCAGATACTAGAAGGTTGCTCTAAGGGCTTTCTGGAGCCTTCTCTTCTCCATATTGAAGAGACCCAACTCTCTCAGCCTGACCTCACAGGACAGGACATTCAGCCCTTCCATCATTACTGTGGCCTCCTCTGGCCCTCNCTGTGGCCTCCTCTGGCCCTCTTCCAGCAGCTGCATGTCCTTGTTATGCTGGGGGCATCAGAGCTGGA
>VWYK01092274.1:1164-12543 GCA_013399775.1 Semnornis frantzii | reverse complement strand
GGGGTGGGGAGGGTGGATGGTGCCGTAGCCTGGCTGCGGTGGGTAGCTGCTGGCACTGTAGTTATACATGGGGCCGGAGGAGCCGTAGCCTGGCACTAAGGCGGGCGAGGGGTGTGGGGGCTGCAGGAGCCCTGAGCCGTGGAGGGCAGGGGGATGCGGGGGGGGCAGCGCCGCCGCCGGCTGGGTGCAGTAGCTGGAGGGCAGGTAGGTGCCACCGTAGCCTGAGGGGTACTCCTGAGATGCCCCGAGCCCACCGGAGCTGGCAGCGGCTCCGCCGCAGGAGCCGCCGGCGTACATGGGATCGCTGAGGTTGGCAGACACCACGGGCGAGCCGCCGAGCCCGATGGCCCCGCCGCTGGACGGGACGGGGGGCGGCACCACCCCCTTGGCACCGGAGAGGCCATCGTGGATGGGGGTGAGGGGGTAGGCACCGTCCGAGCCGTGCGCCCCCGGCCAGGGCTCCGCGTCCCCCTTCTGGCCGTTAACCGCCGCGAAGGCTCCGTCCCCGTAGCCGCTCAGCACCGGGCGCTCGTAGGGCGCCTCCAGCACCCCGGAGTACTTCTCTGCGTACCTCTTGAGCAGGTTGGAGGCCGTCAGGGCCGAGATGTCGTCGTTGGCCCAGGCGTAGTTGAAGCGCTGCCGGGTGCTGGGGTAGAGGTCGGACTTGTGGGCTGGTGAGGAGGTGGTGGAGGAGACATCGAGGTGCTGCTCGGGCCACTGGTTCAGGGACTGGGCATGCTCTGGTGACCAGTGCATCTTCGACAGACCTGGGGGCACAGGAGAGCTGCGGCTGAGAGCAGGGAAGCAGGGACCAGCATCTTCAGGTCCCCCTAGAGAGGGCTCCACAGGGACCTCAAAGCTGCCTGCCAGTGCCTGAAGGGATCCTGCAGGAAGGCTGCAGAGGGACTTGGCATGAGGGGGGCTGAGACAGACCAAGGGGGAATGGTTTGGAGCTGAGGCAGAGCAGGGTGGAGCTGAGGAAGAAGTTCTGCAGCAGGAGGGTGGTGAGAGCCTGGCACAGGCTGCCAGGTTGGGTGAGGCCTGGGACAGCCAAGTCTGGCTGAGAGGTGTCCCTGCCCCTGGCAGATGAGCTCTGAGGACCCTTCCAACCAGAGCCTCTGTAAGATTCTGTGACTCAGGACATGGTTTAACAGCCATGGGTGCTGGGCTGAAGGTTGGCACTCAGTGCCCTCACAGGGCACTGTTCTCTGACTCTGTGACCACAGTGACACTGAGGTCTGCAGCAGCCTCTTCGCTCCAGTCCCCAGAGAGCAGAAGGTCCCTGGCTGCTGACAGTGTCAGTCTCCCCCACCACAAGCCCCAGCGTGGGTCCCCTCCTTTGCCCTTCTGCCCAGCCCCTCGGGGGACAGCTGAGGCAGGAGCTGGGGGGGCCTGGAGCAGCTCTCAGCCTTTAAGCCCCTTTGGCAGTGCAGCACAATTCGATTACTGGATGCTTTAATTGACTTAGGGAGCATTTGTGCTTCCACTTTGGATATCCAACTTCCACAAGAGGATTTCCCTGGCAGCTTTGCCTGCCTTTATCTGGCATCCTCTCTGCCTTTACTGCCTGTGATTAAAGTGCTCCTGATGGACCCAGGGCCCCGGCACAGCCTGCAGGAAAAGGCACAGAGCCCTGAGAACTGGGCTGGAAAAGCCCTCCAAGGGCATCCAGTCCAGCATCAACCCAACACCAAACCTTGTCCCCAGGTGCCATGGCCACAGGTTCCTTGAACACCTCCAGGGATGGGAACTCCACCACCATGAGGCCTTCAGCAGCCTGGGCTGGTAGGATCTGCCCCTGCCCACGGCAGGGGGTTGGATCTGGCTGATCTTCCTTCCAACCCAAGCCACTCCATGAATCCAGGGATCCATCAAAGATGATTTGGGAGAAGAAAAGCCCAAACCCCCCTCCCCAAAAAAAGCCTGGAACAGGAGGAGGAGGGGGAGGGCCAGCGGGCAGGGAGAAGCTGTCAGGGGGTTGCAATGGGCTGGGGAGGGGGCGGTGGAGCAGGGCAGATGTTTCAATGCTCCCCTTGGCAGTGTGAGAAAATTACTGTCCAGTGACCAAATGGCTNCCCCCAGCCCCCTCCCCACAAAAAGCTCTGCCTGGGGGATTTGAGGCTGCGGGGACCCAGGGCAGCCCCCAGCAGCAGCCCAGGGATGGCTTTGTTGGAGCTTAGATTGATGGAATGGGTTGGGTTGGAAGAGACCTTAAAGGGCAGGCAGTGCCAACCCCTGCCATGGGCAGGGACACCTCCCACCGGCCCAGGCTGCTCAAGGCCTCATCCAGCCTGGCCTTGAACAGTTCCAGGGAGAGGACATTGCAGCCTCCCTGGGCAACCTGTGCCAGGGTCTCCTCAGCCTCACTGTCAAGAATTTCTTCCTCATCTCCAGTCTCAATCTGCCCTCCTCAGGAGTTTGGTATCTGAGTCCAACAAAGGTTAGAGCAGATGATCCTTGGAGTCCCCTCCAACCTGGCACTCTGGGACCTCATCTGCAGCCCTCCCAGGCAGAGCACCACACACACAGCACAGGGATGTGAGTTTGATCTGCTCAGGTCCCAGCCCCACGCTCACAGATTCCCAGATTGCTTCCTGTTGAGGGAACTCTCTTCTGCTGCTCTGCAGGAGCATCCCAGCCCTTGGGAGGGAGCAGTGGATGAGGCCTTGAGCAGCCTGGGCTAGTGGGAGATGTCTCTGCCCATGGCAGAGGGCTGGAACTGGCTGAGCTCTGAGCTCCCTTCCAACCCAGCCCATGCCCATGCCAGCACCTGGCAGCATCAGCAAAGGGAGAGAGGTTTAAACCTCCTGCCCTCCCCTGCAGGCCACTTCCCAGCACGCTGCTGGAGCATAAACATTATTTTCCAAGGCAAATTGGGGTGGTTTGGCAAATCCATTGGGAAGCTACATCTCTTTGTCCAGCACATTCCCCTCCCAGCCCATGCCAGCAAAGCAAAGGATGCTCCTGCAACCAGAGCTGGGGCAAGGTACAGATGTTAAAAGGATTTAGCCTGACTCCCACCATGCCCTTTCCCCACCCCCTGGAGCAAAAACCTCCACAGGCCCAGCCAGCACAAGCTGCAGGCTCCAGCATCCTCTCTGTCCACTCATATATCAAGTGCAGAGCAGCTGGACACCAGCATGAACCAGGAGCCAGTGGCCACTGGGGCCATCGTCCATCTGTGCTGCCCCAGCACCCAGCCAGCAAATGAAACATTCATATGGCTGCTGCAGGCTGGCAGCAGCTGAGCATCACCCATCTGTCACCTACGTGTCACCAGCAGGAAACTGGACACGGAGCCTGGCCCTGGGAATGCCCAGAGCCAGGGTAGATGGCAGTAAAAGACAGGAATTATCCCTAACGAGCTGAGGCAGTTAGTGGATCGCAGGAATTTTGCTCCACCTTTGCACAGGAGGAGGAGGATGGGAGGGAAAGAAGCACTAAAAGGGATCCAAACCCAAGCAAAAGGGATCCAAACCCAAATAAAAGGGATCCAAAGCCAAGTCAGCCTCTGCCTTGCTGTTTATGTTCTTCACAGATCGTGGAGTGGGTCGAGTTGGAAGGGACCTTTAAGATCAGTCAGTTCCAAGCCCCTGCCGTGGGCAGGGACACCTCCTGCTAGCTCAGGCTGCTCAAGGTCCAGGCCAGCCTGGTCTTAAGCACTTCCCTGGGCAACCTCTTCCAGTGTACCACAGTAAAAGACTTCCCAATGGCCAATCTCAGCCTCCCCTGCCCTGCTTCCAAACCATTGCCCCTTGTCCTGTCACCAAAGGACCTTACAAAGGACCCTCCCCAGCCCCCCTGTACCCACTTCAGGTACTGGGAGGCTGCTTCCAGGTCACCCCAGAATGTTCTCTTCTCCAGGCTGAACAGTCCCAAATGGACCCAGTTTGCTTGCAGCTAAGCCACTGAGGGTGCTGGATGCACCCCAAAGCTTGCAGCCCCCTCCCAGGGGCTGTGCCTCCTGCTTCTGCCTCTGGCTGGAGGATGCAGTGAGGTGAGGACATTGCTGCTCCCATCTGGGCCGTGTGGGTCTGTGCTTGCCACCCACGTGGCTGTGCTCAGCTCCTCCTCAAGCCCACCCAGAAACCACCTGCAGAGATTGCAGCTCTGGGTCTGCACCTTCACATGGGCCACAGAGAAAGAGTCTGGGGGCAGCTCTGCACCACCTCCAGCTCTGGCAGCAGCTCTGAAAGTCCTGTCCTGAGCTCACTCCATCCAAAACCACTTGTTGAAGCCCATCAGGGCCCACCNGGGGTGGGGGGGTAGATGCCACCTCAAGGATGCAAGCCCTGGAATTTGCACTACAAGAGCAGGAGAAGCAAAGCCAAAGCACTGCAGGGCTGGACACTGAGCCCAGCTGCTGCACCACTGCTGCACCCTGGGGAGCCACAGTTTGACCCACACCCAGCACTGTGGCTGGAGAGGGTCTGCAAACCCCAATCACACACCCACGGACCCCAGGAGGCTGAAAACCATCTCTGCTGACTGATTTTTCCCACTGCCATCACCTTTCATCTCCCCACGAGCCCTCGGATGAAGGTCATTAAACACAGGAGATGCTTTGCAGCCCAGGAAGGGGCCCCAGGAGCAAGCACACATCACACCCCCCCCACGCCTTCTCCTCCTGAGGTGTTCTTCCTGATGGAGCTCCAATAACAAACTCCCCTGGGGGGCAAAGCCACGGCAGAAGCCACCAGGCCCTGCCCTATCTCCTCCAATCTCTGCTCTCAGGCAGGGGTCAGTGCCGGGGGCTGCGGTGGCTGCAGGGAGGGGGCTGCAGCAGGCAGATAATTTGCTCCCTGCACCGGAGCCTGTCCACAGGCAGCAGCGCTCCAGCTCAGCTCCTGCATGGAACGAATCAATCTTAATTAGCTGTAATTCCGAGGAGCCTCCCAGCCCCATCCGGCGCTGCACATCGCGGTTGTGTTTTCTGCCTGGGTGCTCTGCTGGGCAGCAGCTCCGCGGGGAGCTGAGCAGGGGGAAGAAATCCTCTCCCCTGGAGCCTGTGTGTGTGTCCCTGTCACACACCCTGTGGGACGCTGCCCCCCAGCCCCACTGCCTGTGGACCACCTTCCCTGCCCTCAGCACCCACAGCTTCTCCCGGGCCAGCCCTGGGGGCCTCTCTTTTGTTTTCTCAGCCTTTTGACTCAGGATTCTTCTTTTAAACACAGCCTGAAAAGCTCAGCTCCCTCCTGCACTCCATTCACTAATGGATTTTCCAGAAGTCCCTTTTTTGCCCTCGGCTGACATCACTGCCCCCCTGCAGGCCCGAGGCTGCAGCTCCTCAGACTCTGCCGCTGGGACCTGTGAGCCATGCTCTGAGCAGCTGCCCCTGGGACTCTTCAGCCACAGATCATGGAATGGGTTGGGCTGGAAGGGACCTTTCAAGACCATCCAGTCCAGGGACACCTCCATAGCCCAGGCTGCTCCAGGCCTCATCCTGGGAAAGCCCTCCAGGACCATCCAGTCCAGCAGCAACCCAGCACCACCATGGGCACCAGAGCCTGGCCCCAGGTGCCCTGTCCTTGAGCAGCTCCAGAGATGGGGACTCCACCACCTCCCCTTGTCCTGGCACTGCCAGCCCTTGTCCCAGGTCTCTCCTGCAGCCCCATCAGGCACTGCCAGGCTGCTCTGAGCTCTCCCTGGAGCCTTCTCCTCTCCATGCTGAACACCCCCAACTCTCTCAGCCTGTCCCACAGGGGAGGTCCTGCAGCCCTCTTATCACTTTGTGGCCTCCTCTGGAACCTCTCCAGCAGCTCCAGGTCCTGCTTGTGATGGGGACCCCAGAACTGGAGGCAGTGCTGCAGGTGGGGTCTGAGCTGACACAGCAGGCAGAATCCCCTCCCTGCTCTGGCTGCAGCCAGCACACAGCTGGCTCTGGGCTGCCAGCCACCAGTGCTGGCTCCTGGGCACCTTGGCACCGACACCCCCAAGGCCTTCGCCTAGAGGCTGCTCTCAACCACTCCTCACCCAGCCTGGATTTGTGTTTGGGATTATACTCAATGGCTGGAAGCTGGCTCTGATCATGAGCTCCTGGCACTGCTCCATGCCAGGGGTGATGCTTCAGCCCCAGCCCAGGCAGCAGCAAGGGGCTGGAGGCATCACCAGGGAGCAGCTCGGCGCCAGGCTGGCTCCGTATCGATCAGGGCAGTGCTGCTCCTGCCCCCCGGAGCCAATCCTGGGGCAGAAATAATTCATTTTCCTCCCTCTTCAGCAGCTGCTCA
This sequence comes from Semnornis frantzii, assembly GCA_013399775.1. NCBI lineage: Eukaryota > Metazoa > Chordata > Aves > Piciformes > Ramphastidae > Semnornis > Semnornis frantzii. The sequence goes on along the minus strand of VWYK01092274.1, from coordinate 6,316 downwards.
TTAAAAAGTAATCACCCTGGAGGAGGAGGACACCAGCAGCCCAAAGCCAGACCCCTAATGACTTTGTTCTGGAACTTCTACCTGGATTGTGCCACCCTCAGACCCACGCCATGACCCTTGGACCCTGCCCTGCTGCTGGGGCTGGAGGTGACAAAGGTGCAAAGGGAAATACAATGGGAAAGGGGAAGGGGAAAGGAATTGAAAGGATTAAGATGGAAATGGAAATGGAGATGTCCCTCCTGATGACACAGGAGGGCACTTGGACACCTGGAGCAGGGGGAGATGTGCAGGACAAGTCCTTCACAACACACTTCAACCTCTCTGCCCTCCCGTGCCCAGCAGAGCCTCACCCCTGGCCTTTAATGCCACCTTGCTGCAGCCATGACCCCCCTCCATCAGAGCCAGCCACACTGCCCAGCTCTGGGAGGCAGCAGGACACTGGAGGCAGAGCTGAGTGCTCCTCAGGCTCCTTCCAAGGGAAGGAAACAACCTCTGGTGGGAAGGTTCCTTGGCCATAGCCTCACAGAAGGGACCTCCAGAGATCACCCAGTCCAACCCCTCTGCCAGAGCAGGGTCGCCCAGGGCATCCCACAGGAGCTCATCCAGGTGGGGTTGGAATCTCTTCACAGCCTCTCTGGGCAGCCTGCTCCAGGCTCCAGCACCCTCACACCAAAGGCTCTCTCCAGCAGGCCTCTGTCTCTCTGGAGTTGGGGAGCCCCAAAGTGGGCACAGCACTCCAGGTGGGCAGAGCAGAGCAGAGCAGAGCAGCAGCAGCACCTCCCTAGACCACAGCAGAGCTGAGGGAGCAGACAAAGCAGCCAAGTCCTGCTGCTCCTCAGAGCCTTGAAAGATTAATCACAGGGAGAGGACTCAGGCTCTGGCGTCGTCCCCCCCCCCCATGCCACGAGTCCCCTCGGTGCTGTCACTGCACCTCTCAGCTGTTTACACAGCAAAGGCTTTGTGAGGAGCAGGCTCCTCTTGTGAGCATGGCCAGGGCAGGCACTGGGGTACTTGTTCAGCTATTATTCAGCTTTATTTCTTGTAGGCAAGACAAGTGCAGGTTAAAGTGCAATTGGTCCTGACAGTAGTTTGCACTTCCTTGGGGGGAAAAGAGCAGAAAGGGGAAAAAAAAAAGTCTCTGTTCTCCTCTGAGGGAAAGCAGAGGCCTGGGAGCAGCCCCAGCCAGGAGAGCAAACTGCCCAGGAGCAACACCCCAGCAGCTCACTGAGGAGTGCAGCCCAGCAGCCCTCCCTGGGAGCACATCCCCACAGCCCACCCTGCAGAACACATCCCACAGCCCTCCCTGGGAGCACATCCCAGCACCCCACCCTGCAGAACACATCCCACAGCCCTCCCTGGGAGCACATCCCCACAGCCCACCCTGCAGAACACATCCCACAGCCCTCCCTGGGACACTCCCCAGCAGCCCCCCCTGGAGTGCATCCCAGCATCGTGCTGCAGTGCCAGGGCCCCCGGGCACCACCACACATGTGCCTGTTGGCATCACTGACACTAAATAAACATGGCCACGTTTGTTCCATCGTGGAGTTGTCTGTCCCCAGGAGAAAGGAGCCAGGGAGAAATCTTGCAGGCTGCTCCTCCCCTGCTCCTCAGGCTGAGCCAGCAGCACCTGCGAGGCCTTGCTGGGGTTTATGAGGGCCCCCATAAAGATCAGGGGATGCTGATAAAGCACCAGGGGAGGAAAATTTGGGCTGGTGACCTCTACAATTTAACCAGCATTAACTTCAGCTGGTGCCAGGCCACAAGGCCAGCAGAGAGCTTTTACAACACCCTCACCCCCAGCAAAATAAACTTTGCTCTCTGGAGAGCCAGAGCTGACTTTCAATTCCTGCTCACATTAAGAGGAGGCTCCAGCCCGGACCTGCTGGGCAGTGCCTGCAGAGCAGCCCAGGCTGGGGTTAGTGGAGCCTTGAGAGAGCCTTGAGAGAGCCTTGGGGTCCCACTCAACCTCCTCTCCTCCAGCTTGATGTGAATAAAGCCTGATTTGGGAGCTGGCTGCCACCACCTGCAGCTGTGGAAAGGAAGAACCTCTAGTGGGAGGGGTCCCTGCCCATGCCAGGGGCACTGGCACTGGATGATCTTCAAGGTCCCTTCTAACCCAACCCATTCTCTGGATCTGTGAATCCTTCCTTTGCAAAAGAAAAAGCTGCAGGAGAAGCAGCAGCTCCCAGCCCAGCACTGAGCTGGGGCTGCCTGCTGGGGTGGAGGGAGGGAGGGAGCAGAGCTGGGAGCTGCCAGCCTCAAGCTCTTCCTGCACGCTGCAAAATTCCTGCTGACACTTGGCCAGATGCATTGGGATCTGCCCTGGGATGACAAAAGGAACCTCCCAGCCAGCTCCTGTCAAACAGCAAAGCTCTGCTTCCAGCCACAGAATCACTGGAGCTCAAAAAATACAACTGAAAAGTGTTTACAATGGCACTGGCACAAGGGTCAGTGTCAGCGAGGGTCAGCATCGCTTCTCCAGATGCATTAATGTCATCTGCAGGGAAATTCCCTTTAGGAATCCTCCCTCCAATCCACTGCTCCTGCATCTGCTGCTGTAGGCAGGGGACTGAGGATTTGCTCCTTCCCTGCCTGCAGCTCAGCCCTCTCCAGCTGTGGGGACAGGAGCAGGGAAGTGCAGAAGCTCCAAACCCTCAGAACAGCAGAGGCAGAAAGGGCAGAAAGGAGATTTGGCTGCTGGCAGGAAAATGCAGAGGTGGCAGCTCCTGCCCTCAGCTAGGGAGGGTGAAAGAATCACTACCAGGAACAGAGTCTGAGAAGGCAGCAGGCAGGGCACAAATGCCAGGGTCACAGAGCTGCTCGGGTCAGAAGAGCCCTCCCAGGATCACTCAGGCCAGCATCAACCCAGCACCACTGTGGGCACCAAACCCTGGCCCCAAGTGCCATGGCCACAGGGTTCTTGGACACCTCCAGGGATGGGCACTCCACCTCCTCCCTGGGCAGCCTGTGCCAGTGCCTGCCCACTCCTGCAGGGCAGAAATTGTTCCTCGTGGCCAAGCTGAACCTCCCCTAGGGCAGTTCCAGGCCATTTCCTCTCCTTCCATCACCTGACACTGGGGAGCAGAGCCCAACCCCCACCTCACCCCAACCTCCTTGCAGGGAGCAGTGGAGAGCAGTGAGGTCTCAGCCTCCTCTAGGCTCCTTCCAGGCACTGTTCCAGTGGCCCCAGTGGTGCTGCTGGTCTGGAGGTGAGGCTGTGTCCTGCAGAACCTCTGCCAACCTGCTGCTGCCATGCTGGGATCTGGGATCAGAGGCTTTTGTGTTCACCTTTTCTGCAGGGAAAGGTGAATTAAGTGACCCAGCAGCCACTCCCTTGGCCTCAGGTTAGGGCCTTGCACCTCTGTTTGGACACACAAAATAACAAACTGCTTTTTTTCTCTGGTCTTCCAGTGGCTACTGAGAGCCCCTGGAGCAAGAGAAGGGACTTCTGAGAAGGGCTTGGAGGGACAGAATGAGAGGGAATGGATTGGAGCTGGAAGAGCAAAGACTGAGACTGGAGACTGGGGAGAAATTCCTGACAGTGAGGGTGGGGAGCAGGTTGCCCAGGGATGCCTCCTCCCTGGAGGTGTCCAGGGCCAGGCTGGATGAGGCCTTGAGCAACCTGGGCTGGTGGAGGTGTCCCAGCCCATGGCAGGGGGTTGGCTTTGGATGATCCTCCAGGTCCCATTCCATGGATCTGTGAAGGATGGATGTGGGGAGGGCTCCAAAAACTTCCGTTCCCCTTCCTCCACACAGGGCTGGGAGCAGCCTGGAGCAGGGGGTTGGGAGCATCCCAGCCCCTGCTTGCACTGCAGCAGGCTGCAGAAACAGGCATGGGGATCATCTCCTTCCCAAATAAAGGCACAGGGAGGCTCAGCTGGCCCCAGGGGCATCAGTCTGTGAGCACAGGCAGGATGCACTCCTCAGCCACTCTCTGCTGTGCTTCAGAGCACCCAGGGAGACCCAGGCTGGAGGTAGCTCAGCTTCATTCTATGGTTTTAACTTGGGGGAACTAACTCTGGTGGGGACTTGAGAGGAGAGGTTTGGGTTACAGAACTGCACCAAACTGGCACCAAACCCAACAGCTTGGTGACCTCAGGGCTCTCTGGCAGCCTTAAGGACTCTCTGGCAGCCTTAAGGACTCTGTGGTCCTTTAATTCTGTGATTTTATCATTTAGTGATTCTATAATTCTATGATTTTGTGACTCAGTGATCCTAGGACTCAATGATTCTGTTTTGTCTGTGGTTCTGTGGCTCTGTGATTCAGTGATCCCAGGCTGCTGGAGCCCCCAGCCCAGATCCCAGAAGGGAGAAAAAGGCTGGGGGGGAAAAGGGAGGGAGGAGAAAACACAGGCTGCAGATAAGCAATTGTTAACATGATCCATATGGTACACAACTTCCCTCTCTGTTTAACCAAAATGATAATGGCAAAAGGGAAGAATGCAGCAGGGGCTCAGCAGGAGAACAAAGGCAGCTGCAAAACCCTTCCCGGCTCCGGAGGAAAGTGGGAGCAGGGAGAGGCTGCGGCTGCTGCCCCCACCCCGGGGCTTGGGCTGCCTCAAACCCACCCAGCTCAGCTCCCTCTCCCCTCCAGCAGAGCTTTGCAGCCGCAGCGCGGAGCGGAGCTGCAGCTGTCAGCAGGGGACGAGAGAAAGAACCACCCGGGGGGGGTCACCAGGAGAAGCTTTTCCTCCTCCGTCGTAAACTTCCAACGCGAGCTGCGGCCGAGGACCAGCAGCGATGTAAACACCAAAGCCATTCCCCTCAGCGCGGGGGCTGCATTCAGCCCTGGGTGTTTATGTTGCGGCAGGATCCCGCAGCTCTGCGGCCGCACGGCACAGTACGGAGCCCTTCATTAGCCCCGGCAGGCCCCCGAGAGAAAATGTCAACAAACTTCTGCTAAAGAGACCTAAAACAAATGTTTCATGTGAGCGGCAACTGCCCGGCCCCGGCCCCCGCGGCAGTGCTGAAGTCACAACCACTGCCAAGCAGGAACAGGCGGCGGAGCCGTTCGCTGAAGGCACCCTGAGCCCCTGCGCCCCCAGTGCCCACGGACCCTCGCACCCACGCCCCCTGAGCCCCTGCAGCCCCAGTGCCCACGGACCCTAGCACCCATGCACCCTCACCCCCAGTGCCCACGGACCCTAGC
>VWYK01092266.1:3764-23099 GCA_013399775.1 Semnornis frantzii | reverse complement strand
AACTGCACACAGGACTGCAGGTGGGGTCTGAGGAGAGCAGAGCCAAGGGGCAGAATCCCCTCCCTTGCCCTGCTGCCCACACTGCTCTTGCTGCAGCCCAGGACTCGGTTGGCTGTCTGGGCAGCCAAATGTTGGCATGCCATTTGGCTCTTTTCCAGAACCTGTCCTGGGGAGATGTTATCTATTTCATTTATTTAGCACCTGTGCCCTGCATTTATATTCATTCTTTCTTTTTTCTTGTCTCACCAAAGGCAAGGCTTAAATGCAGGAAGGAACAGACTTTAGGTGATAGAAGTAGGAATGCTAAAAAAAAAACCAAACCTGTTTAGGAAAGCTTTGCTGTATCAGCCAGGAAGGTTTCTGAGTCTGCTTATCAGAGGAGTTGGCAAAGAGTAGGTAGAATATATGAAGCTGTTCTTGTGGATGGTTCATTGTGAAGGATTGTGCTTACTATCAGCCTGAGCCCCTGGGGAATTTAACCCTTCATATCTACCAGCAAAATCATAGTGTTTGCAAATGTTGCTGCCCTAAAATGGTTCTGTGCAAAACTCTATAGTACAGAGGTCAGCAAAATATCCAGCAAAGGAAGAATGCAGGCCATGCTTTGAGGGACCCCAACTGACAGAGGTGTGTCTTAGTTTCCACCATTTGGTATCAGTTCTCTATCTAGAATAAATGACTTCCACCTTCATGAATTCCTTCAGGTCACAGTGGGTTTGGGATAGGGCTAAGTGTAGTTCCCCCATTCAGCTAAATCTCAAGATCTCATATTTCCTTTGAATGCTCAAACTTCATCTTAAAAGCAGTGGCCACCCTAATCAAATAATAGTCCTCCCCAAGGAAAATTGGTTCCCCACTACTCTTCCTGCACTCTCTGGTGAACCACCTTTGTCAGAAAACAGTTATTTGCCTGTGGAGAAAGCTGAGCTTATTGCAGTTTGCACAGACAGTCTGTTTTCTACTTTATTCCTGCTCTCTGTGGTTGTTTGTACCTGAACACCTCTAGACATCAATCAAGCATGCTTGTTTACATCCCTGCCTCAGAGTCTGCACTCCCTCCAAGAAATCATCATTCCATCATTATTTTAGTATGTAGCCTCTGTTCTTCCCCACTTCAGTGTAAAGCACTTTCTAATACAGTAGGTAAAAAGCCTGACCTCAATTTCAAAGAGCAGTAATTAAAAGCACCAAATCCCAAGGATGTAATGAAGAGTTCTCAGATGATTTAGGAGAAGCCAAAAAGTACTGCTAAGACTTTTGCAGTAAACTTGATTGAGATGTGCCATCAACTTTACAAGTGGTCACATTACATGGATTTGACTAGCAGGAACAAAATAACCTCTGAGTCCTGTAAAATGTACCCCAATGGAACCAAATTTTGAAGGAAATAATGGGCTCTTTGAGGAAATCATTGAATGCTAACATTTGTGTTAATTTAAACAAACAAAACCCAACAAAACTATGGAGAAACAACACAAACAGAGTTTATGAGAGCCCCCTAACTTCTGAGAGCTTTGCTTTCCTCAGTGCTTATTTACAACAGTGAGACTTCTGTGTGAACAGGGTCTGAAGGGTGGGAGTACAGGATTCAGGTTTCATGCCTTTTATTTAGGCATTTCAGGAAAGCAAACTTCCTACTTTTCAGGAGTTGGTCAATAGGACCCCTGGGAAACTGCTCTCAGGAATAAGAGAGCAGAACAGAGCTGCCAGATCTTTAAGGATGGTTTCCAGAGAGTGGGAAAAGTTCTCTGTCCTCAGGTGTAAGAAACCAGGGAAGAAAGGCAGGAGACTGTCAGGGCTGAGTCAAGATCAGCTGATCAAAATTAAAGGCAAGAAGGAAATGCACAGGGAGTGAAAGCAGGGACATGTAGCCTGGCAAGGATATAGAGACACCACCCAGTTGTTTAGGGATGTTGTTGGCAAACTGGTAACAACAGATCAGAAGGCCAAAGTACTCAACAACTTTTTTTTGCCTTAGTATTCCTTGGCAACCTCTCTTTTCATACCTCCTGAGTTGATGGACTGTAAGATAGGGCTGGAGAAGCAAATTCTTTCCCATTGTAAGACAAGATCCGTTTTGTGACCATCTGAGGAACAGAAAAATACATAAGACTATGGGACCTGATAAGATGCATCTCAGAGTCATGAGGGAATTGGCTGATGGAGTTCATAGAAGCATAGAATGGTAAGGTTGGAAGGGAGCTCAAGGATCAGCCAGTTCCAACCCCCTGCCATAGGCAGGGACACCTCCCACTAGCACAGGTCACTCAAGGCCTCCTCCAACCTGGCCTTGAACACCTCCAGGGAGGGAGCAGCCACAACCTCCCTGGGCAACCTGTGCCAGTGTCTCACCACCCTCACTGCAAACAACTTCCTCCTAACATCCACTTTCAATCTCCCCTCTGACACTTCAAACCCATTCCCCTTGTCCTGCCATTCCCAGACCTTGTCAATAGTCCCTCCCCAGCCTTCCTGCAGCCCCCTTCAGATCCTGCAAGGCCACTCCAAGCTCTCCTGGAAGCCTTCTCCTCTGCAGGCTGCAGAGCCCCAACTCTCTCAGCCTGTCCTCACAGCAGAGCTGCTGCAGCCCTCTCAGCATCTTGCTGGCCTCCTCTGCACTGGCTCCAACACTTCCATGGCCTTCCTGTGCTGGGGGCTCCACAACTGCCCCCAGGACTGCAGCTGGGGTCTGAGGAGAGCAGAGCCAAGGGGCAGAATCCCCTCCCTTGCCCTGCTGCCCACACTGCTCTTGCTGCAGCCCAGCACACAGTTGCTGTCTGGGCTGCACTCACACTGCAGCCTCATCTTGAGCTTTGCATCACCCCACACCCCCAGGGCCTGTTCCTCAGGGCTGCTCTCAGCCATTCCCCACCCAGCCTGGAGCTGTGCTTGGCATTGTGCCTACCCAGGTGCAGGACCTTACACTTGGCCTTGTTAAACTTCATGAGGTTGGCCTGGGCACAGCTCTGCAGCCTGTGCAGGTCCCTCTGGATGGATCCCTGCCCTCTAGCAAGTGACTGTGCCACACAGCTTGGTGCCAGCTGCACACTTGCTGAGGGTGAAGTTGCTAAGCCAGTTGACAAGAAATTTGCCAAGTCCTGGCAGTCAGGTGAAGTCTCTGCTGACTGGAAGAAGGGAAACTTTGCACTCATTTTTGAAAAGGGTAGAAAGGAAACCCCCCAGGAACTCCTGATGTGTCAGCCTCACCTCTGTGCCTGGGAAAATTATGCAACAGATCCTGCACGAAGCTATACTCAGGCACATGTTGGACAGGGAGGTGACTTGAGGCAGCCAACGTGGCTTCACTGATGGCAAGACCTGCCTGACCAGCCTAGTGGCCTTCTATGAGGGAGTGTCTACATCACTGGACAAGGGAAGAACTTTGTCATTTATTTGGACTTCTCTAAGGTCTTTGATGTGGTCCCTGACATCATCCTTCTCTCTGAATTGGAGAGAGATAGATTCAGTGAAGGGACTGTTTGATGGTTGAGGAATTGGTTGGCCAGTTGCATCCAGAGGTCAAATGCTAGGTTCATAGGTAGATGTCCAGATGGAGATGGGTGACAAGTGGTGCCCCTCAGTGTTGTTTTATATCTTCATCAGTGACACAGAGAGTGGGATTGAGTGCACCCTCAGCAGGTTTGCAGACAACACCAAGATGAGGAGAGCAGTTAACCCTCCTGAGGGACAAGATGCCATCCAGAGGAGCTTGGATAGGTTGGAAAAGTGAGAACTGTATGAACCTCATGAGATTCAACAAGACAAAGTGCAAGGTCCTGCACTTGAGCTGGGGAAGCCCCTGTTATCAATACAGAGTGGAGGATGAAGGGATTGGGATGAGCCCCGAGGAGAAAAGCTGAGGTGTAGTGCTGGATATCATGGTGGATATCAGCCAGCATTGTGTGCTCACAGATAGGAAGACCAACTGTGCTCTGGGCTGCTTCAAAAGCAGCATGACCAGCAGCTGAAAGCAGGTTCTGCCTCTCTATTTCACTCTGATGAGACCCCCACCTGGAGTATTGTGTCAGCTCTGGAGTCCTCAACATGAGAAAGACATGAACCTGATAGAGTGAGTCCAAAGCAGAGCCACAAAAATGACCAGAGGGTTGAAACACTTTTCCTGTGAAGAAAGGCTGAGAGAGTTGGGGTTGTTCAGGCTGGCAAAGTCTCCAGAGAGACCTTTTTGTGGTCTTTAAGCACTTTAAGGAGAAAGATGTGTGCAATCTCTCATAGCAGGGCCTGTTAAGTTGGGACAAGGGGTAATGGTTTAAACTAAACCAGGAGATATTTAGACTAGATGTAAGGAAGTCAGTTTTTACAGGTAGGGTGGTAAAACACTTGATCAAGTTGCTCAGAGAGGTGGTAGAAATCCAGTCCCTGGAAACATTCAAGGTCAGGTTGGATGTTGGACTCTAAGCAACCTGATCTACTTAAAGACATCCCCAGACACTGTTGGACTAAACAGCCTTTAAAGGTCCCTTCCAACACAAAACTTTCTATGCTTCTAGGATTTAATATCCATGATGTGATTAAAAGCAGTCTTCAAAGAGGGAGAAAAACAAAGACCCAGACTTCAACCATCCCTCATGTAAACTCACCAAAACAAGGTCAATTGTCTGCTCTATTTCTAAACACATACAGGAATGCTGCACTTGAGAGACACAGTGCTGAATGGGCTATTCACACTGAAAACCAGAAGACTGTAAGACAGCTAATGGCAGCAAAAAATTATATAGAGAGAGGCATTGATGTTTCTTCCTATTGCTTTTCTTTTTCCTTGAGAATTGTTTCCTTTCAGGAATCAGGACAATGGGCTGCTTCTGTCATTTCTCCTAGTTCCATTGGTGTGTTCTGGGCAGCTGATATCATCTGGGATTGTCTGTATACAGTGCTTCATTGTCTCTTAGGTGTTTTATAAAGGCATTAAGATGAGTCAGCCTATTGGGGAAGAGAATGTTCTGCAAGAGATAAACCACACTGTTTCACAGGGACACATGGATTTGACTATATTATCCACAAATGAACAATGCAAATTAATTTATGGCTTCACAGAAAGCATGAACACTAAGCTAAAGATGCCTGCAGCTGGCAGCAGTACAGAGGGGACATGACTTACACTGGAAGCTCTCCAGAACTGAGATGATTTCTGTATTTTCTGCATCTTTATGATAATTGCCACCAGAATTTCTCTGTATGCTTTGGGTTCAAAGATGCTATCATAACAATAAAACAATTAGATTAATTAAAAAGAACCCCAACCTCCCAGTTAGCTATGTGCTTCTGCTGTGGAAATATTTGGGTGGTATTGACTCCTTACAGCAGACCTCTCTGCAGAGAATAATGAAGACACAAGCTGCAGGACACAACATAGACCTAGTTTTCCCATGGCCTGAAACCTCCAGCCTCTGGAGGAATTAAGACCCAGTTCCATTTATTGAAGCCTTGTCTACCTGATGCTTTATAGTCCAGAGAAGAAATTTCACAAGACAAACCATCTCCCAGTGCCTTGAGCTGCTATTGCTATCTGGCTTCTCCAGGGTGCTGACTGCTCCCTTGCTGGAGCAGAGGACTGGAACCAGTGTGTGCTGGGCATTCTCACCTGCTGCCTTTAGAAGTAAATATTTACAGTGCACACACACAAATGTATACAATCACACCCAGCATGTGTAAAAAACATTGCACAAGAGTCGTCCCTGAGGATCTGAACTAGGCTAGGATCTGGTATGTGGCACTCTCCAGCAGAGCTGCCGTGGGTCAGGCATCAAATCCTTGCAGGCTCCAGTGCTTGGCTGTTGTGAGCTGGTCAGGTCCCTAGGGTATCACATAGAGTGAAAAGAAGGAATTGAAAGGAGAGTAGGAACTCAGGATTTAGCTTAGATGTTTACATGAACATGTTCCAGTGATGCTCACTGACAGCTACAAGAGTTTGCCCTGCTTGCTCTTAAGTTTTCAAGAGCACCTAGCAAAGAGGCAATCACAGTGAGCTAGCCCAGTAGAGTCTGTACCCACAGCTCCAAAGGAAGGCCCATTTCAGAATGGTCTCCTTCTAAAGTGGGTTTTATCAGTGCTGCTTCATGAAAAGAAAACAAGTTTTCTGAAAAAACTTTCTGAAAAAGTTCTGCTGATTTTTTCTTGCAGGAAGTCACAGGTGAAAGCACCCAAAATTCAGAAGGCTTCCAAATTCAAATGGAAGCTTAGAAAACCTAAATGTCACCATCAGCCTATCACTAACCTATGAGAGCTTTTCTCTGCTCCTTTTTTTTTTTTTTTAATTTTTTTTTTGCTTACAATGCAGCCTCTAAGTTCAAAGTGCAAGAGGCATTGCTTCCTGCAAACCCTTTGTGATAACGAGATGAATGTGTTTAGTTTAAATGACACTGCATTTGTAAACCACTTAATTGCAGGAGCTGTTTTATGGGAAAAGCACATTTTTAAAGGAAAACTACACTCTTAGAGGGTTGCCTGGAAATACACTTCTCATTCACACTCGTGGTCACAGCCATGGTGCTCTTGCTAGCTCAGACCACCTGCCCATGAAGGCCACATTGTCATAGCCTCCTCTTCATCTTTCTTCTATCCAAAAAAAGTGCTGACCCCCAGTGCTCCCACCTCCAAAGTCACACTTGATTTCTTCTGCTCCCTGAGAACCACACAGAAGTGTACACTTAGTCAGAGTCTAGTGCCCTTCCTCACAAATTATGCAGGTGTTTTATATAGATAAAGCAGGCTTTGAAAAAGAAGTGAGGGAATGCCCAGCCCAGGACTTCTGATGCCTTCTCTGTCAGGAAGCTCTCCTGCTGCTGCAGTTCATGCTGTTCCCCCGTGTGCTTGAAGGCATCCTTGTTGTAGATGTGAAGGAGGTCCTGGGGACACGTCCATGGAATATGCTATGTGCATTTGGCACTGCCCAGGTGCCTTGTTAGAGAACCTGTAGTCAGCCTTTAGCTGCCACTTTGAAAGTGTGTCTGAAATAGCACAGTGTCAATAGGAATGTAAACAGAAACTTGTTTGCTGTCAGCTTGAACTGTAAGGAGTACAGTGTGCTTCCAGGGATGGCACAGTTTGCCTCTTCTTCAGGCAATGGTGCTGACCTCATCTGGAAAAGGTGACTCCAGTCACAGCTAGAGGCAGGAGAAAAAGAACTACCAGCACTTCCCCCCCAGCATGAAGTGGAAGGAGAAGGATGAAGCTTATGGTCTTGGGAAGGATTTTAAGCTCAGGCCTTCAGCTTTCTGCTAAGAATGGTACAGTACAAGAATGGGATTTGAAAGATTATTGTTTGTGCACCGTGGGCAAAATGCCAATCAAGTGCTTCAGGATCCTCCTTCCCCCTTCAGTCAGTTTCCATCAAAGGCTCAGCAGCTGCAGGAACCAGTAGCCTAGAAAATGGCAGATCATTAAACCTCTGCTTGGTTTCAAAACCCCACTGCCTCCAGGGAACACAGGGATTTAAAAAAAAAAGCCTTTAAAATATAAATTGTCACTGAAAAGGCCTGCTCAGCTTGGTTCAGTTTTGTGCAGATAATTATACACTTCTGCCCTGCTTTAATGATGAGGCTGGTACCGACCACTGAGCTGGTCAATGAAGCTAAGTGCTAAGTCAGGACAGCTACCTCCTTCCTCTCTCATCCTGGGAAAGACTCCTCCCAGCTCTGGTATGATGCCCATGGCTGAGGACTCCCTCCTCCAGGAAACAGACTCTTTTGCAGCACAGGCAGCTCCAAGTGCCAGATACATACAAGCCTGGCTCCTCTGCCAGCAGACACCGTGATTTTGCCCTGCTGCTGTCAGCTGCTTGGGGCTTACAGGACAGAGGTAGGCTGATCTTACAGGCTTCTCTTTGCATCAAGACAGCTGCTGTTTTATGCAGGAGGAGGTGACAAAAGCTAGACATGAGGCTCATGTATACCACAGCAGCAGCAGGAACAAGGCTTTTCTTTCAAACGTCTTTCACACAGAGAAATGTTTACTCTACCACACTGCAGAGTATGGGCTGAGGAAGATGTGTGGATCTCAGAGGAGGCAGCACAGTGATCCTGCATCTGCAGTCACACAAGCCCACCAGGAGCCTTCAGTGGACATAATAAAAAATGTTTTTTGTTTTTTTTGCTTTTTTTTCTTCTTTCAGAAAGGAGTGAATAATAACAAACAATGCAGGAAGCAGCTTCTTGCTGCTCCTGAGAACCTGTTCTCTGGACTGTAGTATCATCATCCGTAGGAACCTCTCCTAAAACTCATAGAACTTAGAGCAGGTTTTGTCACATACTGCTAATAAATTGCAATCTGTCTTTTAGGAACTTGTTCAGGTCTCATGCATTTTGCTTAGCTTAAAGTCTCAGTGCAAAGTATTAACCAAGTGTATTGTCCTTTGCTTTGACTTGTAGACTGCTGTTTACCAGTCCTCACCGCTCACGAAAGGAGCAGGCCTACCAACATGGCCAGGCTTGAAAACTGTGCCTGGCACATCCTGCAAGCCAGACCTATTGCACATTGACAGTTTGCCTGTGTGCATTCTGATGACCTCTTCATCACCTCTGCAGAGGGTCCAAGGTGTACAGAGCACATTGAGCTGATCTGGCATGTTCAACAGCCTTGCTCCCCGCGTTGTGCAACGCACATTTACCAGGAAATGGGCATTGCACAACCCAGGGAGGGAGGCTGCTGAATGTGGTCACTCTGGAGATTGCCACCCCATGCTGGAGATCAATAAATGCTCAGAGCAGTCCCTCTGACTAAAATAGTTAGGGTTGGCAGGTGTGAACTAGCTCTGTAGCTCAAAGGGTGGGTCTCTATGTTTCTGATGCTGAGAACTGTCCCTGTTACTCAGCCAGGAGCTTAGCAGTAGAAATTCTTGCAGTGTCTGTGGTTAGGTGTTGCCTTGTACATCATTAAAAATGTCAGATGTATTTTTGGGAGCTCTATGAGAAAGTTTGGATACAGAGGCACTTACCACGAAGTGGATGGTCCACTGGGAAATCACATAGCTGATCTTCTTCTTCCTCATGTTTTCTTTTGCCTTCTAGGTGTTTACGTCCTGTGTCCTCACCCAGGAAGGAAGCTGGGCTGTCAGGAGGTTTTCTGCAGTAAGCTACTTGTACTTTCTTTGCCCTGGCCATGGATGTAGCACATGTGCCAGTGAAAAGCATTTTGGCTGATGATAAGTCACAGTCTAACTGACTCCTGCTGAGGGAATCTGTGAAGGACATAACACAAGACAGCTTTGAATAAAGCAGCTGTCATTCAGCACACCTGCTAGTCTGTGTGAAAAAAAAACCCCATGGCTGTGGTCCAGACAATTTGCCATTCAAACCTGATCATATTTTAAATGGCCTTAATCCTTCTCTGCTGTGCATCAAAGCCAAGATGACCCTGTGTTGTAGGAGCATGGTCCTGGAGAGTTTGACCCCCAAATCTAGCCTGTTCTCTGCTTTCTTCCACTTTAAAACTTTCAATGGTCCTTGGGGAAGATTTTCATAAAAGGAGACATAACCAAATGATCAAGAAAGCTCAGCTTCCCCATCAGTATCCAAACTGGTGGCTGCCTTTACTGAAGAACCCAGAAGTGCAGCACGTATGGAGCTGCACTGAAAATCTGTCAGCAAGAGTGTGGCAGAATTTGCTGGGTGCCAAAGGCCTTTAAAAGCATGGTCCTTTTGAAAATTGCCTATAGATACATCTACCCTACAGAATAGACTAAATGTCAGTGTCTTCCTCAGTTCAAGTCCCTTTGTTCTTTCCTCTGCACCTGGGCTGCCTGCTACTCAGATATAGGTGTTGGATAATTTTTAATGGATGCCTTTGCCCAGGCTGTCAATATTTCCCACCTGCTTTTGTGACAGGTGACACTGTTGGCAGCTAGGAAGGTACTGACAGCTGACTCATCTTCCTGAAATCACTTGGATGCTCTTGTTGACAGGACAAACATGAGAGGGATGCATACTGCTCCGCTTTCATGAAGCACAGCCGTTAGGTTAGCTGAGGTTTGAGTGTGGGCATTGTAAACAATCTCAGTGGGAGCTTAGAGGTAACCAGTGCTGACATGTGCTGGGGCACCTGAATGGTGGTGAAATAGAAGCCACAATCTTCCTTCTTCTGTGGTGTTGCCTTATTACTGGTAGCATAATCTGTGTGCGCAGCAACTGCAAAGTTGTTTCAGGTTAGTCTTCTGCCCTTGTGAGTATGATGAGTCCTCACTTTTCCTTACAAGGGCAAGTGAACCTTTAAAAGCCATACACTGAACCTACATGATGGGAAGTGCTTCAAGGCAAGTGGGCTGACTGTGGCTAATGGCATTCCAAGAGAGGTATGCCAAATCTTGCCAGCCACTTGCTTGTTCCTTTCTACATTAAAGCTTCACCATAACCTCGATTCTGAGTGCTTTACACTGCCTTCGATTGATGCAATCAAGGCTGTGCTGGTTTGAGCTAATTGGAATATTTTAATAGAGAAAATTGTACTATAGGCTGTGAAGGAAAACAGTGGTGATGTCTGCTTCACTCATAGGCTTGCTGAGATGTTTACAAAAAGATAAGAGAGTGTCTCGAGTGGGCAGTCTGGGTCATGAGGCACTTGGGTCTTGGGCTCTCTAGCAGCTCTGGCTTCTCTCTGCTGAATAACTTCACTAACCACTTTTCTTCTAATCCTCCCCAGCCAATCCTCCTTGCATGTAAGGCAAGCCTTGGGGTAAGGTATAGGGGTGGGGAGAAGGTGGAAGGGTGGTTGGGAGCCCCTCCTGGGGTCTCTGATTTCTGGGAGGGGAGTTGTGTGTCTGTATTACCTTAAACTTGTATATTTCTGTAACTATTCCTGTATATACTGTATATCTCTGCTTGTATATTGTGCTGAGCTGTAAATAGAGCTTCATCTCTTAACTTCCAGCCTGGCTGAGTTCTAGTCTGGGTCATTTTACAAGTGTGGGGGGGCAGGGAACTCCCAAACCATCACAAAGGCTCAGGCTTGACTGCCCAGGAACAAGATAACTTGATCTGTGCTGCTTTAATGTCAAACTTAGAAGCTGATCTCATTTTCATCTGTGCCTGGATTTCTTTGCTTGGAAAGACAGAATAAGAGACAAATCATAAGCATAATGGACCCACTGTGGAATTTAGGTTCTGTGGTTAGCATGACCATGAAGTAAATGTAAGGTTATCAGTCTGTCTGCTGTTACCACCAAACAACATTAAAATCTTGACATAATAATGAACTACACTCCTGAGCAGTCACCAACATCCAGGCTCTAAGGTTTGCAGCATCTTTGGCTGCTTTCTCCTCACCTCTCATATCTAAATAGCAGCAGATGTGAACACCAACAGGTTGAACTGGAAGAAACTACTTTTAACATATATTTTACTTCTGATGATGCATCTGGCACTGGCAAAGCATCTAACTTTTTAGATTTGGCACTGGCAGAGCATCTAACTTTTTAGATTTGATAGAGGTTTAATTTCTGAACAAAGGAGAAGTCCTGTTTATAACCAGCCTTGGAGCAATGATATAACATCTGGAGACATAGTGTCCAATTCTGGCCTCAGTAAAAGCCCATGTAATAGGAATTTTACAGGGAGGCTGACACTGACGCTGAGAATATGCAGTTACAAGAGCTCTGAAAAACAGCCTCATGTCAATAAAGAATGCTTGTTATGATTGTTGTGATTGTTATATGAATGTTATCTTTTCAGATTACCAACAATCTTTGGTTAAGCATCTAAATACAATTGCATGTGTCCAGCCATGCTAGCCTTAGAAACCTGGCATGAGGTCTACCTCTGTGTTTGAGGCATATTGTGCAAAATGGGACTCTTGTAACTCTTCTAGGACCAGCTAGGTTTGAGTTTTCTGGTGAAAGAGGTGAAGCTTTGAACAATATCTATGTGCTGAAGCAGGAGCACAGACCTGGGAGTAGTCCCTACCATGGCACTGGGGTTAAATCATTTGCTCAAGAACTCAGAGGATTTCAGTGTTGCCATAGGTTGTTAGCCCAGGATTTCTGCATCGATCTCTCACCTCTAAATGAAGGACTAGTTGCAATCCCTTGCTAGATGCAAGGCTGCAAAACGACCATATTACAGAAATGATGGTGCTTATATCTCACAGTAATGAAGAACATAAAGGAATCTGATCAAGGTGCTCCTATGGGCAGTGATAAAAGGTTTCTAAGAATGACACTGGCATTTTCTAAATGATTGATGATTTTTCATGTGTCTCTATCCTTCATACAGAACTTTACTCCCTGAATTTTTCCTCTGAGATGCTCACATACTCATCACACAGTGATGAGCACAACTTTTGTATGAGCACGGATAGAATAATTATAAGCTGAAGGAGAGAATATACAGAGAGAAGTGAAGACTGTCCTGGGTATGTGGGAAAATACCAATGCTTCTGTGCACTGGTGAAAAGGAGCAGGAGGATCTGTTGTTTGAGATCAAAGAAGCAAATTAGAGTGGTATGATCCTTAAAGAGAGTCTGGAAAAACCAGGGAAGTTTTCTGAAGGATAAAATTGAAGATAGATGAGAGATTTAAGCACATGTCTGAGAGGAGTACCAAGGTCTAATCCTGTTTGCATTGCAACCATTTCTGTTCCTTGCTGTCCTGAATAAGCAAGGAGACCTCATTTTTTGGTGCACATTCATTTAACTCCTACAGAGAGCTCTAACAAATGAATTGGCATGGGGTAAAATTTCCTCCAGGAATGGCAATGATATTTCATCCTGGCACAATAGGAAGTATTTGTTACTGGCATGCACAGAAATCACTTTGAATTGTGGCTCAAAATGGTCTTTTTGGCTTGACTCGTTGCACAGGTGTGATGGTTTGGGAGTTCCCTGCCCCCCCACACTTTGAAATGACCCAGACTAGATCTCAGCTGGAGCTGGAAGTTAAGAGATGAAGCTCTATTTACAGCTCAGCACAATGTACAAGCAAATATATACAGTATAGACAGGAATATTTACAGAAATATAGAAGTTTAAGGTAATACAGACACACAACTCCCCTCCCAGAAATCAGAGACCCCAGGAGGGGCTCCCAACCACCCTTCTACCTTCTCCCCACCCCCACACCTTACCCCAAGGTTTGCCTTATGCGCAAGGAGGATCGGCTGGGGAGGATTAGAAGAAAAGTGGTTAGTGAAGTTATTCAGCAGAGAGGAGAAGCCAGAGCTGCTAGCCCAAGAAGTTGTGCCCGAGAAGCTGCTAGCCCAAGACCCCAGAAGCAAGCAAGTCCCTCGTGACCCAGACTGCCAGCTTGAGAGACTCTCTTATCTTCTTTGTTTTGGTTTTCTTATACCTAAACATCACAGCAAGCCTATGAGTGAAGTAGACATTGTTTTCCTTCACAGCCTTTAGTACAATTTTTCTCTACTAAAAAATATTCCAATTAACTCAAACCAGCACAACAGGAAAGGGTGGGAAACATCAGGCAAGATTGTAAAACTACTTTTTGGAAACTGGAGCTTGTATCTGATGCCCTATGTCCAGTTAGGCCTTGTTGTGTAATCACTGGAAAGAAAAAGACCTGTTATAGACATAAGGCTTATGATTTTATGGTCTCACTAAGGCTGTGAACAGAGAGAAGTCTGTCACTGAGAAGCGGAAGCTGCTCTTTATTGTCCTGTTTTATTCTTGCTTCTACATTTTTCCCCCTAGTTTTCCCCTGTAATAGGTGAGGTGAATTGCTGATAGTGGCCAGGTGGTGTCTGTTCAGTTATAGTCCATCAGCTGTTTCCTCTCTTGCAATAAAGTTGGGTGGAGTGTTGCTAAGGGTGAACTAAACAATCGCCGCATTGACATTTGTGTGTGTGTGAAGCGGCGGCGGTTGTACTCCTGTTAACCTGCACACTCTTAGCACAACGTGGCACCACACGAGCAGAATGACAAAATTACTGTATCTACTAATGCTTTTACTATGGATTTCCTAGGTGCAACATCCTCGTCCTGAGCTCTCCTTGACTTCATTGGCAGAAACTGAGGAAGTGATGAAATTATTTCAGAAGCGCACTGAAGTCAAGCTGCCAGGGATCTCAGAAGGATTTCTGAGATCTTCTCTGAAGTCTTCTCTGGTTAAAATGAAAGAGTTTGCTCTAGGAAGGAGATCAACACTTGTTTGTGTTTATTTGTGTCCCTTCCAAAGGCAGTGGTCATTCTTTCTAGGCCCTGTGACAAAAAGGAAAGACAGAAAGCACAGGCTGAATATTAAAGTGCCTTCTTGTACACTATTCTACTCTTAACTTGGTAAGAGGCTTTCAAAAATCAAAAGAAATCAGATCAACAGCTGCAGGCCCAGGTCACCTAGTGACTGTGTTTGTGCAGTAAACTCTCAAACAGCTAACACTGCAACAGGGAAGTTGTACCCTGTTCAGAAGGCTGCACACTCCTTATTCCAAGTCCCACTGGAATTACACACACGAGAAATGGTGAGTTTAGGACATAGGCCCAGAAGTCTTCTCAGAGTTGATAAAGTCCTGCACCATCTTTCCATGTGGGCTAGCACTGTACATCACAACATCCTTTGTGTCAAAGAAGCATAGAACAGTTTAGATTTGAAGTGACTTTTAGATGTCATCTGCTCCAGCACCCCTCTGTTTTCTTGGGCAGAGGCTCCAGGATAAACTTTGTCTATGTCCTATGTCTGACATTCTGCAGTTTCTGGTTGTGCTGGTTTGAGGCTAACTGGAATATTTTAATAGAGAAAATTATATTATAGGCTATGAAAAGCAAAAAATGGTGATGTCTGCTTCACTCATAGGTTTGCTGAGATGGATAAAACTAAGAACATAAACATAGATAAGACAATCATCTCTTGGGCTGTCTAGCAGCTTCTTGCCTTCTCCTCTCTGCTGAGTAACCTCACTAACCACTTTCCTTCTAACCTCCCTGGCTGAGCCTCCAAACTCACCTTGCATGTAAGGCAAACCTTGGGGTAAGGTGTAGGGGTGGGGAGAAGGTGGAAGGGAGGTTGGGAGCCCCTCCTGGGGACTCTGATTTCTGGGAGGGGGATTGTGTTTCTGTATTCCCTTTAACTTGTATGTTTCTGTAACTATTCCTGTCTATTGTGTAAACATCTGCTTGTATATTGTGCTAAGCTGTAAATAGAGCTTCAGTCCTTAACTTGCAGCTGGCTGAGTCTAGTCTGGGGGATTTTACAAGTGTGGGGGGGCAGGGAACTCCCAAACCATCACACTGGCCCTACCTATCTCCTCATCTCTTAATGGCTAGATTTAAGCTATAGGACAAGTGTGATCTTGGTACCTAGATTGTTTAGATTAGCACATAAGATGGAGGATGATTTCTGGCCTCTGTGGTTACCTTATGACAGCCACAAGTACACGTGTGGTGCCAGTTCTTGGTCTCATATGAATCATGGCTTGGCTCAGATATGCATCATATCAGATGTGGGAAATGTTCTTCAAATTCATGGTAAGATATAATTCAGCTCTGACCTGTAGCATTTGCTTCATTGCTGCTGCTGGACCATTCTGGGAAATTAGCTGCATTGTGTCCCACTCTGGAATTTCCCACAACTTCCTTTCCTCGTTTCAGTTCTCTGACCTTGACCAGCGCAGTCAAATTAGGTTTGGCTGACTATATGTAAACTTGTTTAACTCCAGTGTTATATGGTGTGAAGCTGAATGACTTTGATCAAATACAGCAGTTATTCCAAGATGTTCAGAACAGAGTATTGCACTTCTGAAATAAATAAACCTTAACTGCAAAAGTTGGCAGCTCTGCCAGGAAAGGAAAGGGCAAGAGACTTTGGTATCTCTTTGGTGTTAGTAAGAAATCAGCAGTGGAAAAGCTTCATTTTCACTCCCTTTGAAAACATCCTCGATCAGTTGCAAAAGCAATGTACAACAGCCTCTTGGAGTATCTCTGCAGCTTTCCTGTTTTCCCACCTCCAGTGACAGTTAAGTGCATCTTCATGTGTAGATACTATTTTAATTAGTTACACTCTACATTGCCTGGAGTGTATTCATCCAACCTTGCTTTGGAGCAGGGGAGAGAAGAGTCACTCTATTGCCACTGCTACAGTCTCTCTCTGGCTAGGTGATGAAGCAAAGTCAGAGGCAAGGCCTGGCTGTTCTGCCTGCACTGCTTTCAAGGTGAACAACTGCCTGTGCTTTCAGGTAGAGCACTTTGGGGTGAGCAATAGTGACAGTGCATTACTGCAATCCTAAGAACCAAATGCCTCCTGCCTACAGATTAGCCAGACCTTATGGTTGGAGCAGCACACTCAGTCAAAGCACACAGTGAAACAGGGAGTCCACATATTGATTGTGAAACAAAGTTAATATAAAAAGGTCCTGACATGATTCTGTTACCAGAGAAGAGGCTCATGCTAAAACAGAGTCCTGTGGTCCATGTTATGAACAGCACCAGCTTCATTTTCACTGCTGTTATCTGTCTCACTTTGGAGCCAGTGTCACAAAGTGACTGCCATGAGCCCTCTAGAAAGGACTTTAATCTCACAAAAGCTCACTCCTACATGGCTCACATCAGCTTTTCCCCCCCTTTGCAACGTGCCACCCGTTTGCACCATCACCAAGTATGTCCTTATCCACCCCTAGAAATGACCAAGCTCTCACTTCTTTCAGGACCATATTTAAAATATTGCCTGAGTCTGCTGTTGTTTAGGTCCAATCTCCAGCTTTAGGAAAACTCTGAATGTGGTACCAGTGAAACAGACAAGCAAAACTATCCACAGCCTTCAGAAAACTTTGAAGCTACCCTTTCTTCGAGTAGCAGGATGGACTTCCAGATGACCATAAGAGGTGGTACCCAGCCTCAGTTATCCTGTGGTTTTGTAAAAACTCAGCAGGATGCTATCCTGCTTGCCTATGCACAGGCTTCCATGGAGAGCAAGTACCAACACAAAGGCAGAGGCTGTACACTCAGCCCCAGTGTCTGGGGTTCCCATGGCTGGGAGATGTGTTATGGTCTGGTTCTGACACACGGTCAGGACACAAGTTCTGTGCAAAATCAGTGAAGTCATCCTGTGTCAGCTATGAACAAGAAAGTGGAAATCTTGTGCAAAGCCTGGATTGAGAGGCAGCCTTTGTGGGACTAGGCTCAAACCCAGGTGGGGACTAACATTACAGCAGTGATGCAGTGCTCACTTCTCTGCACTTCTTCCCGATTTAGGTATTGTTTGCTTTCCAGTCAAGGTCAGTATCCAGCTTGGACATAAACCCAGCCAAAACTATGAGAATAAGCAATGGTTGTTTTGTTCCAGGTTTGTGGAAAAACACTGCCTTCCTTACTACTGGGTCATTCACCAAACATGCTAGGGAATAGGGTCCTGATCCACAAAGAGCTCTCTGTGTTACAGGAAAAAATAAAGTGTAGCATTAAGCTTTTAGGAAAGCAGCTGAATGAGAGGTGAAGGAAAATTTTCTGTCCAAACTACAGGTAATTTTTCAGTTAAGTGAATGTGTTTGTATACATAAAACCATCTCCTTTTTATGGAAGCTGTAGATTGAAAAAGGCAAATAAATAATACATCTAGAAAATATCAGCCACTAGTCTTCGTTTAAGGAAGAAAAGAAGATGGTTTCTGTGTGGGTAAAAGTTCTCTCAAGGCCAAAATTGCTAAACTGAGGGAACTGAAGTCAGAAAGGCTAATGCACTTGCTGGTTTGCTAAGATTGAAGTCATGCATGTTTTCTACTATCTGGTTTTACTTAGTTCACTAAAGGACCTGCTGTTCATAATGATAAGGAGAAATGCTTAAACACAAATGTTTTTTTCTTTTCCTGTCCCAGCAATTGAGTTCTTACACTCCTTAGATACCATTACCCCCACAGACACTTTCTTCTGCTTGAGGCTGAGTAGTTGGATTTAGCAGAAAATGGTGCTGATATGAAATTTGGCTGAAATTCCAGACAACAGGCAGCTCTTGCTATAAGTGAAACCCCAACAACTTAATTAAGTTGTAGCATTTTTAGGATAGCTTCCTATGTTTGAATGCCTGTCCATATTCAAGTCAGGTGATTCTTTTGTTGTTGCTGCTGTTGTTTAAATAACAAAAGTTGGCTTTCAAAGGGAAAGACACCAGGATGTTTTATTTCTTCACAATAAATGCTTCCCACTCTTACTGAAGAAACCTATCTGAGATAACCACACAGGTTCCATATCCACCTCTTCAGTGAGACTGGACCTTCATAACTTACAAAATCCCACCAAAGGCTGGCAGCAGAGCCCAGTCTACTGCAAGGTTGAAAGCTACTTGTGTTTTAAAGATTATTTCTGGATATATACTCTGTATATATATTTCTGTATATATAATTGTGGCCGTTTGAGTTAGATTCCTACCTCAGACATAAAAAAAAAATTCAGAACAGAGAAACTTAGAAGTGAAAGCTCTGAGACGAACATTCTGGGGATAGGCCATATAAAGGCAACGATGGATAAGTTAATATAATTTCATTGGAGCATCAGGAGCTTTATGTCTGGAAGCACAGCTTGGACCTTCCCCTTGCTGCTTCTGCTGCTTTGCCTGTGCCTGCTGCTATCTTCCCCTGCCGCTGTTTCTGCTGCTGCTGCTGCTGCTGCTTTTGCTGCTTCACCGCTGCTTGACCCCTTCCCCATCTTCCCTCAGGTTATTTTATTCTTGTAGTAGTTGTATTTTCCCCTAAACTGTTATATTTAGTTTAAACTATTAGAAATACAATTTTTTCCCCCGTCTTCACAAAAAATCCGTGTTGCGGTGAGTTTATTCTACCAGGGGAGGGATCCACCCTAACCCTGTACAATAATGAGCCAGTTGTATCTGGTTAGGGAAATCTCAGATTCTTACAAAAGCTAAAGAATAAAAATCCTACATGGTCAAATGGGAGAGCTGTGTCAAAAACAAAGGAGCATTTCCTTTAAATGTTCTGACTGGTACTTACCAAAGGCCAGCGGTGACCCTGCTTTTAAGTCTGGAGGTCTTTCAGCATGGTTCCTTCTGTTCCTGGTTTTGCTGCTCAGGGTAGTGCTGGCAGAAGGCTTTTTTAATATTTCCTCAATGGAAAAGGATAGGCTGGGTTTCCGTGGGCCAGCACGTGCTTGAGGATCCATCATCTTCATGCCAAATTTACCATAGGGCAGAGAGTCCTCTCCTGCTCTCCTGGCTCTTGATTCCCTTCAAGAAACATGCAGAAGGCAGACACACTTCTCCCCCAACCTGTACCCAGCCAACCTGCGGGAGTGCTGGGAGGAGAAACAAAGGTGACTCACGAGTGAGCAAACGCACCTGCTCCTCTGCTGATCGGCTTGGGACCTGCACTCCTGTGCCTAGGTAAGGCAGCATTAGAAGTGCAGGTAAAAAGTCATCCCCCAGCCAGGGCCAACTTAGGGA
>VWYK01092263.1:0-14255 GCA_013399775.1 Semnornis frantzii | reverse complement strand
AACTGAAGAGCCCAGAACTGGGCGCAATATTCCAGCTGTGACCTCATCAGGGCAGAGCAGAGTGTTTAACTATGGATGTTTAGTCATAAAATTTCTACAGCTGAAATGGAAATAATGTCATCATTTAATTCCTTTGCCATGTTAGCTCATCCTTGGTCATTTAGGTTTTCAACTGTCTGGGGTAATTTATATTAGTTAATATAAAAAAAAAAAAAAAGAAAAGAGAGAGGTTTATTTACCAGGTACTGCATATCTGCTGCTATACACCTTCCAAACTCTCTTTTTCTGCTCATTGGAGTTGTTCAGGTATTTTCATCACGTTTCATCGTTCAGTGATTATGCTTTGGGTAAAAGAGTATTTTGTACTTATATCAGACAACTTTAAACATTTGTTTGTGAAACAGTCTGGTGTAAGGGCTGGGGGGACTGTTTATTCTGTCAAATAGCATCCAAACCAATAACTGTCGAGTCAAATAGAGTACCTCAGTCTCCTATACTAGAAGACTACAGCATCCTGAGTGCTGGTGGTGTGTGGTTGCATGTCATACGTTGTGCAAAGCTGAAGGGAAGTGACAAAATAAATATATATTCTAAAAAGGGGGAGGAGGGGTGACTTGGGAAAATTAAACTATAATTGTCTTGATGACTCAATGTACTTTTCAGTGCTTCATTTCCCAGTGCTGACTAAAGATGAGTGAGTTGCTAGGATTATACTGGAATGGAATTGTATTAAAGAGGAAAAGAAGATGGGAAGGAGTGGAAGATTTTGAGTTTAAGAACCTCAGCACTGGTCTGCAAGTGTCTGAACTATGTATTAAAAGTTTCAATTCATGTGTTGCTCACTTAATGTAATTAGTTTGTATTTAGATGTCAGTCTTATTGGTGAGATGGGCACTTTGGTAAGGAACTTGTCCTGATGAGGAAGGATGAATGCAGTCTATAACTTCAGTAATTCATCTGTGACAGAACGAACCTCTGCAATCATGATCTGAATTGGTTTGCAAGATATTCTGCCACATGGGCTGTTTGGTTTGGTGGTGGTGGTGGTGGGGTTTGTTTGATTTTCTGTTTTCTACAATACTTCTTTCCCATTTACATGATCTTTCTTTCTTGCTTTCAGATCTTGAGTGTAAACTTAACATAAGTTCTAAAAATGGGAAGAATTTTTTTGGATCATATTGGTGGCACTCGCCTGTTCTCCTGTGCAAACTGTGACACTATCCTGACCAATCGCTCTGAGCTCATCTCCACTCGCTTCACAGGGGCCACAGGAAGAGCTTTTCTTTTTAACAAGGTCAGTAAGGAGCTAAGGAGCAGCTACTCTTTGCTTTTGAAAAATAACTTTGTGGAGGTGAATCTGTCAGCAAGCAAAAAACAAAAACAAACAAACAAAAAAAAAAAAACACCAAACAAAAAAAAACTTACTGGATTAAGTGTTGTGTAATTACTATTTTAATTGTTTAATTTTTATTCTGTTCATCTGTATTTGAAGTCAAGTTAGGCAGTTACTGCTGATAGCAAACCAGTTTATCTGCAACACTAAAAGACTGTAAAGAGGATTGTGTATATAGAGACCACATGCCAAAATACATGGAGTTCTAACTTTGGAGACTGTAATATGAACCTCAGATTCACTGTCAAGAGTATCCTTTGTCTATCAAAGAGTTTCAAAGGCATTCTCACTTCTCAGTTTAAAAAGCACCTAAATAGTGTTCTGTTTAACTTCTAACTGCATTTAAGATCACAGTATTTGAGCAATGAGGTTAGCACAGCATTTTCCAGGCAATATTCTGCTGTAGTTGAATATATATTTTTATTGATCAAATTTGATTTAGTTCAGCAACTCGAAATACAGAAGTTGTAACTCTTGAGTTGTTAGACTCGTCCACTAGACTAATTGAAAAAACAGAGATCATCTCTTTTTGCTTTCTCACAGGGCTCCTGGTCTTGTAGTCATTGATGTGTTTGGGTTTGGGTTTGTTCTTGGAAGTCATTTGGTGATTTTCAGAGATGACAGAGGCATTAACAATGCTTGGCCTTGGGATTTCTGGTGTCCTGAATCTTGTCAGTAGTTTTTATATAGGTTAGGATGTGTAGCTATAAAAGAACTGTGCATCTGATTTCTTTCCTATGCAACAAGCACTAGATCCTGGGGTTCACATTTTTCTTATGTTATGTGGAGTTTCACAGAATCACAGGAACGTTTCGATTGGGAAAGACCTTTAAGATCACCCAGTCCAACCATTTTCTAACTCTATCAAGTCTGGCACTAAACCATATCCCTTAGCACCATATCTCTGTGTCCTTTAAACATCTTCAGGGATGGGGACCCAAACACTACCCTGGAGAGCTTGCTACAGTCTTTGATTGCTAGGGAAGAAGATTCATCCAATGTCCAGCCTAAACCTCCCCCGCTGCAAACTGAGTTTAATCACGGAGATTGGATTTTAACATGTCTGCAGTCAGAAGCCATAGAGCTGAAGCACAAAGAGCAAGCACAGTTAGGTGGAAAGTTGAGAAGGCAGTGCAGCCCTGTGTTTTTGTATCCTACCTTGTATTAACTGTTTGAATATAGTTCTGATATCAACTTTTCAACAGATTATGCATCTTGGTTTGGTGGCGTTGCTACCTAAACAACTTAAAATTATATCTGAAACTGCCCAGATGGCAGACAAAAAAAAGATGTTTAATGTCTGCATTCTCACCTACTGAGCCTTTTTATTTCTCAGATGATTATTTCAAAAGGACCTTAAGAGTATTTGAAGAAGTACCTCTTAATATTTTGGTCCTGACTTCTGGGGAGATGTGATCACATGAGGTGCTAGAAACAGTTTGCATCTATTACAAGTGGATTATTGTCAATTGCATGACAAGCTATTCCCCAGGAGTTTCTCACACAAAGTTGAACACAGTACTCTGCACTCTTCTGTGTTCTGTGATCGCATTCCATGTCTCAGATAACCAATGAGGGTTATACAGCTCTCTGAATCACATCTTCAAAGAGTTACCTTCTCAAGCAGAAGATTTTCAAGGGCTGTGGACTTAACCACTGCAGTTTTCACTTTGTGTGTTGTGCCGCAGGCCCTTTACTTTTTTTAAAGCAAATGAACAAGGTGCTTCTGGACTTAATTCCAGTTCTGGTGCCTCCAGGATAGGAAGGTTATAGAACTGCTGGAGTGGGTCCAGAGGAGGCCATGAAGATGGTCAAAGGGCTGGAGAAACTTCCCTGTTGGGACTGAGAGTTGGGTCTGTTCAGCCTGGAGAAGCAGAGGCTCTGGGGAGACCTTCCAGTGGCTTCCCAGTACCCAAAAGGGGCCTACAAGAAGACTGAGAAGGGACTTTTGCCAAAGGCTTGTAGTTACAGGAGGGAGAATGGATTGAAGCTTGAGGTGGGCAGATTTAGAGTGGAGATAAGGAACAAATTCTTTCCAGTAAGGGTGGTGAGACAGTGGAACAGGTTGCCCAGAGAGGTTGTGGATGCCCCTTCCATGCAAGGCCAGAGCGGATGAGGGCTTTAGCAACCTTGTCTAGTGTAGTGTGTCCCTGCGTATAGCAGGGTTGGAACTAGATGATCTTCAAGGCCCCTTCCAGCCCATTCTGTGAGTCTGTGACTCCATGAAAATGTGGATCGTCACACAAGTGGTTACCAAGCTCTGCTCTCAGCAGCTGATCCTCTCTGTCCCCCGTATCTTTGGCACAGGTGGTAAATCTGCAGTACAGCGAAGTTCAGGACCGGGTCATGCTCACTGGCCGCCACATGGTTCGAGATGTGAGCTGCAAGAACTGCAACAGCAAACTGGGTTGGATCTATGAGTTTGCCACTGAAGACAGCCAGCGCTACAAGGAGGGCCGCGTCATCCTGGAACGAGCGCTGGTGCGAGAGAGCGAAGGCTTCGAGGAGCACGTCCCATCCGACAACTCCTGAAGAGACTCCGCTCTCTTCCCAGGTTCTCTTCAACTGAAACTCAAAAATAATAAAATCAAAAAATTCTGCTTACATACACTGTCACCTTAGCATCAGAGTCGGATTCATGGACTACAGAGCGGGAAAGATTGTGAGAATATATCAGATGGAACCTTCCTTCCTTTATTCTTTTTATATTTTACTTTTTCCCTCCAGCAGCTGTTTGTAGAAAGAATGTTGTGCAGATGCTGTAACTTTTTCTCTCTTGCATTTACATCTGTGTTAGAGTTGAGATTGTATCTACAGATACAGTGGGCTAAAAAGAAAATATTAGTGGGGGGGACTTTGTCTTTTTGTTAGAGAGAAATCCAATGAGTTGTTTTAGTTTGCACAAAACTGATGTCAACCTAAGTTATTTTAAAACTGCAGATGTTTTTTTAAAGGATATATTCCAATTTTTGGGTGAAGTTTTTAGTTAGATTTTGGGTTGATTTTTTTCGTTGTTGTTGGTTTGTTTTTTTTTTTTTACCCAATCTTTTCACCTGATTTGCAAGATAAGAGATCCGAATTTGTGCCGAGTGCTAAAGGTTCAGTGTTGGTACAGCTTGGGCTGGCCCTTGTGCCATATTCTTGTTGAGGTTGATTGGTAGCACAGAGCCCATTTATTTCTCGTCATTCTTGACCCAAAGACGTCGCCCATTCCTTGTTTATTTGTGAAGTCCCATTCACCATATAAACTGGTGTTGATTGGAAAACTATTCTTCAAATAGGGCAAAACTGCTTGGCTCTTTCTTTTTAACTTCAACTGATGTAACTTATAAGCATAGTAATAATATTAAAAAAAAGCTATCTGTTTAGTCTTGAGTTGCTTACAAGTCAAGCTGTGTTTGTAACCATAGGGATCCACTGAGAAGCTACTGTTTCAGTAGTCATTCAGTATATTTTTTCCCCCAGTTTCTCTGCTGATGTTATTAAATAGACAAGGAATTGCAAATCTTAATTCTTCTTCAAATATCTTTCTTTAAACCCAGAAACTTCTTATGTTAAACACAGCTGCTGTGTAAAAGGAGAAGATTGCCGACATGTTTGCTCATGCCTAGAGTTATGCAATCTGCATCTCTTGAAAAGATTTGACTTCAACAGCTTGTTTTCAAATGCTGCTTCTGGTGTTGAAACCTTGATCTTTCAACTTTGTTGAACCTTTTCATTGTGATGTTACATTTTTTCATCTTTCTGGGCAGCAGTACATGTCAGCCTAGTAGTAACTAGTGACTTGGATTCCTGCTTTCTTTGTGTAGAGCTCAGCTCTGTTCCAAACAGTGATCCTGCTTGCCTTTTGTTTGTTTTCAGCAGAAATGCTCTTCATTAACTTAACTCAAGGGTGCCCAAAACACTTTGATTGTGTCTTAAGCCATAAGTTAAGATCTCAAGGGCTGAAATGTATTTGAATGTTACATATGTGTGATTCCTTAGCAAAGGTAAAAGGTTGGCTTTTTATTACTGGATAAATTGTGGTCAACATGAAATAAGTTACCCACAGATGTAATAGGAGGGTGGGGGGAGGGGGAAGCCCCCAACCACCCAGTGAAACAGATCTGGGCTCTAACCTTTCAGAATAACTTTTTTTTTTTCTTCAATAGCCACAGCTCCGTATCTGAAAACAAAATGTGGAGGGTGACCATGTGAAGTATTTTCCTGATTTTTTTTTTTTTTTAATGTTGCCAAGTGGCAATTTGGACACCCCTGACTTGAATTTACTGCCTATTTCCTGTAAAAGTAGCTTTTCACATAGAAAGAAAATGGACTAGATCACATACCAGAGCTGTGCTTGAATCAAGCTGCTTAAACAATAGTGTACTTGTGCCTCAAATGAATCGGTTTTTGCACTGAGTACAGTAGTACCCCATTATCTTGTACTTCTGTCCTTCACAGACCCTAAATGCCCCATTAGCATGGAACTCTGCAGTACTTTTCTGTACTTCTGACATTACAATAAAGTATGTTTTGTCCTGAATTGGTAATTTGCTGTTCTTTTTGAGTCACTTCCATGGAGCCTGTCAGCTGAAGGACATAACCTGTCTGCTGTACCCTACATTTCAGGAACTCATTGCCTTCCTACAGCACAGTGACAAGCTGTTGATGAGCATCTCTCTGCAGGGATGTCAAAAGACTGTACTGTTGATTTTTGGAAGGTGCTAAGTAAAGCTTCACAAATACCAATTGGACACTTGAAAGCCTTCAATTTACTCCTGGTGAAGAGAAACTAAAAACAGGAAATGGCTTATTTTAAGGGAATTCTGAGTGCCAAAGGTCTC
Source organism: Semnornis frantzii (assembly GCA_013399775.1). NCBI lineage: Eukaryota > Metazoa > Chordata > Aves > Piciformes > Ramphastidae > Semnornis > Semnornis frantzii. The sequence continues at coordinate 8,036 of VWYK01092263.1, read as the reverse complement.
TCTCTCTTTTTGAAAAGATAGCAAGCTAAGCAAAATGCTAGCTTCTGCAAGAAATGGGAAGTTTTAGTTTCTCAATTCCCAAGGCACTGCAGAATTTGTGTATCTGGAATTCTATGAATTTTGCATTGCATATAAACATTAGGGAGAAGCCTTCCGCTAGCAGCAACTTCATGAACTGTAGCTAAAGAACTGAAGTGAGAGCATCATTATATCGGTGTCATGTAGCCTGGGGGGAGCTTATTCTGGTTTTTATTAGACCCCCTTCATTTTGGTCTCTGGAGGTGTTCCAAGGCCAGATTGGAGGAGGTCAAGTGCCTCCTTTGGATGTTGAAAAGAACTATGAAATGGCATATGAAAAGGCCAAATGCAAGGTCCTGCAGCTGGGTTGGGACAATCTGGGCTGGGCAAGAAGTGACTCAAGAGCGGCCTGGAGGAGTTTCAGCTGGTGACAAACTCCCCATGAGCCAGCAATGATTGTTGGCAACTCAGAGGGCAGCTGCATACTGAGCTGCATCTAAAGCAGGGACAGCAGCAGCACAGGGAGGGGATTCTACCCTCTGTTCTGCTGAGACCTCCCTACCTGGAGTCTTGTGCGTAGCTCTAGTGTTCCCATCATACCAGGGACATGGAGCTGCTGGAGCAGGTCCAGAAGAGGCCACAAAGGTGATAAAAGNGGAGCTGCTGGAGCAGGTCCAGAAGAGGCCACAAAGGTGATAAAAGGGCTGGAGAACCTGTTCTATAGGGGCAGGCTCCAAGAGTTGGGGCTCTTCAGAATGGAGAGGAGAAGGCTCTAGACAGCTCTTAGAGAGGCCTTCCAGTCCCTGAAGGGGGCTACAGGAAAGCGAGGGAGGGACTTTGTGCCATGGCGTGTAGTTAGAGGATGACAGGGAATGGATTGAAGCTTGAGGAGGGAAGATTTAGACTGGAGACTAGGAAGAAATCCTTTCCAGTGAGGGTGGTGAGACACTGGAACAGGTTGCCCAGGGAGGCTGTGGATGTCCTCTCCCTGGAGGTGTTCAAGGCCAGGTTGGATGAGGCCCTGAGCAACCTGTTCTAATGGAATGTGTCCCATGGCAGGGGGTTGGAACTAGATGATCTTTAAGGTCTCTTACAAAAACCATTGTAAGAACCTGTGTGTTTCTTGACTTTCTTAGAATGGGCATCGGTGTGCTGGGCTCACACAGGCTTATTCCTACAGGGCAAGTTCATCTACAGACTGCAGCCATAGCTGTAGGAAATAAAATCAGCAGATCATCAATGGATTCACAAGTAAAGAACCAGAGGATGCAACTGCCAGGTAAAGGGAAGTAGTGAGTAGGAAATCTCTGGCAGTGATGTGGGGAAAGGCTAACTTGTGAATCAACTCTTTTCTAAGAAAAGAAACCTAAGCTATGATGTATCAGCAACCTTCTACAAAAGCCAATGTTTAGTGTTGTTTCCTTCTTGGGCCTGCCTTCTTTAACAAAGCAGTAATGAATAACACAGCAAGGCTTGGTTTCCTCTGCATCTTGATGGGCTTATGGACTCCCTGATGCCAGACAGGGATGAAATGCTTTGGACTTTTTAGTTTGCTGAGGGCACTGATTAGGCTTGCTCTTCAACTGAGGCCCTGTTTTTGTAGGACTCTAAAGAACTAAGCAATTTTGCAGCCCCTCTCTTCATAAGCTGGATTTAAAATTGCCCAATTAAATTCGAAAGATGGCTTTGAGTTGTGAGAAGTATAGCCTGACTGATGATCTTCCTGTGTAAGCCTTTTTTCCTTCTTTCAGGAAATCTGAAGTATTATGCCCCCTCAGAAAAGGAACACATATCTGTCTCATCAACTGTTACATGACAGAGACATTCAACAGCTGAGGAGCTTAATTTTGAGAGTGTGGAGCTCTTCCTGGTCTCATAGTAACTGCTCTCACCACTTCTCTCAGGTCTAAGTATCTCTGATACAGGTAGGAAATGAGAAGGGGAGGAATCTCACATCTGCCTCACAGCCTTGTTGTTTACTGATAGAGTTGTTATTGGAATGGGTTTTTCTGATACTAGTAAAAGCTCCTGGCAGTTTGATGCCAGCTTTTCACTAAGAAAGGGCCCTTCTGGTAGAGTATTAGTGTGACATTATCACCTCTCATCCTCAAGTCTGGGCAGAGGTTACCTGGGAATTACACTTGACTGACCATTCTGCTCTGGATGGAGGTGAGGGGGAGGAGGCCCTTTTTCGACCCTTTCCTCAATCGCTATGCTACATCTTTTTCCATCTTATGTTATCCTAGCTGTGATCTGCTTAAGTGTGCATTGCAGCTTCAAAAGTAGCTGAGACAGCAATCTGTGCATCTTACACACAACATTTCTCCTTCAAGGACCTGAAACACCTACAGTTTGGTACAGGCTGCTCAGTTGGAAAGGATGTCTGTCTTCTTGTTCAACCTTGGACTGCAAAAATGAATCCTGGCACTTGCCTAAGGAACAGCCAAAATCTCTGCAATGGGAAACAGGTTATGGAAGAGAAAGCCAAACAAGGAGGGAAAACTTCTGCATGCCTGAAGGAGTTTTTCAAGGCTTAACTAAAGCAGACAAATTCACTCAGAAGTAGCAGGCCTGGGAGAGATTCTAAAGGTAAGCTTACACCTTGACTTGTGTGGGTTCAGGGAAAGTTGAAATCACTGGGACACTGTAGAAGGTCTAAGGTCCCCTGATAAACAGAGGTAAAGACTGATTGTAAACACTTCTATTTCTTGTGAGAAGCCTTACAGAGTGTCCTTGCTGTACAACACTGATAACAGTGCAGAAACAGAGCAAAGTTTCTGGCCCCAGTTCCTGTTTGGGTGAAGGCTGCTGGAAAGTCTTTGTCCTTCAAAATAGGCTCTAGGTTTGTTCTCTTTATCTGAAGCATTTAACACTATCAGAAACTTGTGGTTTCTATAGGAGTGAAAATAGAATAAAAAGTTATAGCATTAATTTGTTTTCCTTAAATGTCTGTCAGGGGTTGGTGGGAGAGAGAAGGACTGAACGTCCTTACATTTTGACTCTGCCCATAGAGAGATGTGTGCTTGCCTGACATCAGGATCCAGTGCTTTTTCCCTTTAGGACTCAGGGATATTTGATGTGGGATTTTGCATTGTCCTCCTGGAAGCACTGCTGTAAACATTTACAAGTGTTTGGAACAGTATGCTTACTGAATTACAACAGACTGCATGCCATACTTATTTGCAGACTAATGACAGGCACTGCAGTAGATGCAGCTGGTGAAACAGGGAGACAAATTTCCTACTAGGGGGAAGGGTGCTTAGCCTGTGTCTGGTGGCTTTTGTCTGTCCTTATAGACTGGCTGAATATAACAATCCTCTCTCCTTGGAAGGCTTTGTTTAACTATTATTCTAAGTAGGGCTGGGAGATGATGAATTGAGAGCAGCCCTGCAGAAAAGGATCTGGAGGTACAGGTGGATGAAAAGCTGGACATGAACCAGCAATGGGTACTTGCAGCCCAGAAGGCAAATGGGAGCCTGGGCTGCATCAAAAGCAGTGTGGCCAGCAGATGGAGAGAGGAGATTCTGCCCCTCCGCTCTGGTGAGACCCCACCTGGAGTATTGTGTTCATCTATGGAGCCCTCAACACAGGAAGAACACAGACCTGCTGGAGCAGGTCCAGAGGAGGGCCACTGAAATGACCAGAGGCGTCTGGAGAAGAGAAGGCTCCAGGGAGACCTTACAACAGACTTCCAGTAGCCTACAAGAAGGCTACAGGAGGACTGTTTACAATGGCCTGCAGTGATAGGACAAGTGTGCAACACTTGGAAATTAGAGAAGAGCAGATTTAAGCTGGACATCATGAGGAAGTTCTTTACAATGAGAGTGGTAAAATATCGCAACAGGTTGCCCAGGAGACAAAAAGGTCAAACTTGCTGTGCCCCTGGGCAGCCTCATGTAGTTGGAGGGGTCCCTGCTGTGTGCAGAGGGGTTGGGCAAGATGACCTTTGAGAGTCCCTCCCAACCTGATGCAATCTGTGAATCTGTCAGTACAGAAGAACAGGATGCTCATTACTTTTCAGGAGTAGAGCTTTACTGTCAAGAAGGTGAGATGCTCTGAGGGAAGTGGTGAGGACTGAGGTGCATCCCATGCATAGCCTCTCTGGCTATGCTGCTGCTGTTGGTATTTTGCCAACAGATCTTTCTCCTCGTCCTACCCCTTTTGATTAGGTTTGGTCTGGTCTGCAAAAGCATGTGCAGGTGTGCTCTAGTCCACACAGTGCAACTGCTGAGGGCCTCAAATAAGGCAAGGTGCTTAGGCTTGCTTAGGGCAATCTTCCTGCTTTAGGGATTAGGGGGAAAGTCAAACCTTCTTTGGCTCAGTCAGCACCCACTGTGGGGAGCTGTGTGCCAAACAAGACATCACTGCATGGATCTGTCATGGTTGCTGCATCTGCTCTACAGAATCAGCACAGTTCAAGGATTTGGGGAAGTGCCTGCTCTCTTGGTGATATCTGAGGGTCACTGCTGGTGTCGCTACACCAGCTTGATGGATTAGTTGTTGCAGCTCAGAAGGGATCAATGGATTGTCTATTCCATGTCTCCCTGCTGAGGAGGGATTATCTCAGTGATGTACTCAATAAGCCTCCATTCTAGGGATGAAGTTTCTCAGAGTGATTTCTTCTTGGAGCCAAAAGTACATTAGAGAGATAGGATTTAGGTCACAAAAGTAGAACACTCCTAAAAATGCCAGATTTCTGATGGCTTGGGCAGCACATGGTTCTCCTGTCCCTGCATATGTGCAGCCCGAAGGGTACCAGTGGTGTGTGCTCACAAGAGTAAGGCTGGCACCATCATCATCCTTCTAGAGGTATGCATTGAATATACAGATACAGCTGTAGGTACAGCTCCTGTCAATCTGCCCCACCATTCCTGCTGCAGCTGCTGAAGTTTCTTCCCCATGCAAGACTTCAGAGGAGGAGATGGGGAAATGAAAATTACTCTGTCTTTCCTGCTCAGACCTCTTGCCACCAGCCTCTTGAGTTGGGAAGGTTCCTGCTCCATGCATGGTCCTTGTTAGGGAGAGGTGTGCCCCATGAGTAAGAAAGGGAAGAACAGCTGCAGGCAGCTTATTGCCTGCTTCACCCTGCTTCATTTGCTCTAGCAAGCTGTAGGTAAGCTCAGTTTCTGGAAACTTTGCCTGTAAAACCAAACCTGAGGCACAGAAAAACAACAGCCTTTAACCCCCAGTCCAGTGCAGATTTAGGGCAAAAAGTTCTGAGCAACTTGTTTGTGCAGAACTCAACTGCAACGCCCCTGCCACAGGCAGAGACACTTCACAGCTGCATTCAGCTGCTCAAGACCTCACTCAACTTGGCTTTGAACATCCCCAGGGAGGGGGCATCCACAAACTCTCTGGGCAACCTATTCCAGGGTCTCACACCTTTGTATTGAACTTCTTCCGAAGATCCAGTCTAAAGCTATGTGGAAGTCTGCCCCAGGGTCAGCAATGTGCCATTTTGACCAAGAGGTCCTTTCCAGCCCCTAACCTTCTGTGATCTGTGTCTTTTTCTACGCCTTCTCTCCTTGTCTGCAGCCCTGATGTGCTCTGCTTCCCTCCTGCAGTCTGTGGTTTTGCCTTTTCCCATCTCTTCACTGCTTTTCATCCCTGTCTCCTCTTCCTGCCCTGCTCTTCACATCCCTGCTGGGTTTTCAGCAGGTGGCCTCCTTCTTCCCAGCATGGCATCAGAGGCTGCAGCTCTCTCTCAGCTCCTCAGCCCTGCACTGTGACAGCAATGCTGGTGGTGTGGCTGTATGGTGAACTGGTGCAGGCAGACAGAAAGGCTGTTGGTGTTGGTCTGCTTCCCTGGGCTGTAGTGCACACACAGTGCGGGCACCTTGCTAGCAGGCTGCTGGGGGTGATTCAAGGAGCAGCCAAGGTTTGCTGGCACTGCCACTACCTCTGAAATCAGCTTTTTATCTCTGTCCCTTCTGTGCTGCCAGAGAGGCATGAAGAACACAGACATGAATGAAGTGATCTTACTGTTTTCAATTCCTGTTCTGGTCTTTCAGGAGAAACTGGGATGGAGAAGGTTCTGCTCACCTCTTCTGCATGGGGCTGGTGCCCAGCCTGGGTGAGGAACTGAACTGGAACACATCCCTCTGCAGACATACAGGCAGGAGGCACAAAGCATGCCCTGGTATAACAATCCTACCAGATTTCAAGGCCCAGCTCCAAGGTACTGTGTCACAATAAATTTAGTTTAATTTTTTTTAAACAAAGTAATTGGACAATTTGTTTTAAACAGGGAAAATTATATACATCCCTTGAGCCTTTCGGCAATGCCTAACCATTTCTAGATGAACTATTTTAGAACCCATCCTGAAGCAGACCTCCAGTATGGAAAAATTCAACCCAGCTGTTTAATGCTTGGTGAGTAAAATGACAACCAACTGACAACAGAGCTGTGTATTGGAAAGTGCCAAACAGCCTTAATTTAGGAGTCATTTTTTGCACTGGCACTGACAAGAAAGGAGAAGCCAGCTGCCAGCAAGTGCATCAGTTTGGACAGATGGATGGAAAGCTACAGTTTTGCTTTCCCTTTATTGTGCTTTAATATCTGTTTTCAGGATGCAGACATAAATCTGGTTTTCTTGTCTTAAATAGGTAGTTGTATAAAAATCTACCAGAGGCACATGCTTTTATCCATCTTTTATCACAGTAAAATTGCTTACAGTATTATTTTAGAAATGGCTCTGTTCAGTGACCTTTTCTAGCACTGACTAGCTGCCAAATAATCAGTGCTTGAAAGACTCTCAACCTGATTGTTCTCTCCTTTACACTTCTTTATTTTCCCCTTCTTTTATTATCAGCTGACTTGATTTGACCTACTCATTTCCTACAGGCTTAGTTTGAGAAGACATATGTATGTGTAATTTTTTTTCCTGCATATATACAGAATGTGTGTGTGAGAAATGATATAAAACAGTAATGAAATCATAGTAAGTGCTGAGTTTCAGTTTTACTTGACATTGTGCACCAGTCTGCTGAGGCATGCTTTTCCCTGAACAATACCTCTGCAAAGTGTTCTTCAGAGTTTTGTGCAACTTAGAGAGATTCATAGAATGCTTTAGGTTAGAAGTGACCTTGAAGATTACCTAGTTCAGGGACACCTTCCACTAGAGCAGGTTGCTGGAGGCCTCATCCAACCTGGCTTGGAACACCTCCAGGGAGGAGGCATTCACAACCTCCCTGGGCAACCTGTTCCAGTGTCTCACCACCCTCACTGCAAAGAATTTCTTCCTAATCTCCAGTCTAAATCTGCCCTCCTCAAACTTCAATCCATTCCTTCTTGTCCTGTCAGTACAAGCCCTTGTAAAAAGTCCATATTTCTTGTAGGCCACCTTCAGATACTGGAAGGCTGCTCTAAGGTCTCTCTGGAGCCTTCTCTTCTCTAGGCTAAACAGCCCCAACTCTTTCAGCCTGTCCCCATAGGGGAGGTGCTCCAGCACTCTCACTATCCTTGTGGTCTTGCTAGCTGTAGATTTTCCCCATCTGTACTGGTCAGGGAACCAGAACCAGAATCTTTGTTATAGGAACAATGAACCATTTATTTTCTTTCAGTATTGAATACGATCCTGGCTCAAGGTCTAAGAACTGGCAGCTCAGATGAGATGTAGGCTCTAAACACATCTTAGATTTGATGCTTTAGCAGTAAAGTTAAAGCCATGTCGTAGAACCATAGACCCGTTGAGCTTGGAAATGGGCTTTGAGTTCATCAAGTCCAAGTGCTTGCCTAGAGCTCACAATCCCACCACTGCTGCTAAGCCACCACCACTAAACCCTGTCCCTCAGGACCACATCCATATGTCTTTTAAATACTTCCAGTGATGGTGACTCCATCACCTCCTTAGGCAGCCTGTTCCACTGCCTGAGAACCCTTTCTGTGAAGAAATTGTTCCTAATATCCAACCCGAACCTCCACTGGCACAACCTGAGGCTGTTTCCTCTGGTCTCAATGCTTGTTGCATATGAGAAGAGACCAACTCTGAGTTAGCTCCAGCCTCCTTTGAGGTAGT
>VWYK01092260.1:0-12881 GCA_013399775.1 Semnornis frantzii | reverse complement strand
TTACCCTTCTATGATTCTGATTCCAGAACAGATGCAACTCTAACACTCTGTGGCTGCAGATGTCAGTCTAAGGAGATATTCTGTAAGTTGTCATTCGGATTTATTGTACTATCTATTGTCCAAAATGCACAGTTAAAGTTTTGCATGCCGGACCATCAGTACGAGAAAACTATACCACCACCATATGTTTGGTAGCATTACTGCAGTATTAATGTATCATTATGAAAGGGCCTCTGCTCAGTAGCATAGCGAAAAGATAAATTTGCCGTTTGCAAAGGAGAATAGAAAGAAGCAGGATAAAAATCACAATAAGCATTAAAAGTGGGAGATCAGAATGTGATATCTTCTCTTTGGTTTCTGTATATCTCTATGGAAGGGGGGGGGAATCATGGCGACTGCTTTATTTGTGGACCTAATGTTAATCAAAAAGTATTCCATTCATCCATCCCACACACAATCAATCAGAAAACAAGCTCTGCACCATTATGCATTTTGTGACACAAAGACATATTGACTGCACCTATTTGCTAGGAACAACCTTCAAAAGACTATAGTAACTACCTAAATTATGCTCTCAATTAGCTGCTCTCCACCCACTGAAAATCAACTACCAGAATTTTGAGTGCTTGTAATATTTTTCCACAAGCACAACTTTCAGCTTTTTTTTTTTAATTTATATGTGATATATTTAATCACTAATCATAAACCTTTGATAATTTTTACCTTGATAGAGGTGCACATAATCTAAACTTCTCAGTGGCTCCTAACACGGGTCTCTGACACACTACAATTGCATCCCAGACAAAAATTTAAGCATTAGACTTGAAACTTCCCAGGAGACTTTCCCCAACATTCACTACACTCTCTTCAAATAACCTTCAACAGAAGTGATTTATACATTTTCCACATACTAGGATAGTGGCACATCTCACCATGGGACCGCAGTTAAGCTTCTGTATTCTGCTTCCTATCACCATAAATTAGAATACCTTAGCTGTCTCTTATATTCTTTTTTGTCAGAGGAAAAAGCATCACAGAAGTCAGAAATAAAAATGGTCCTAGAGTCTACCAGCCTGACTACTATAAAAAGACAGTGAATGATGTACTGGGAGTAATATAAATACAAATTGGAATCACTCTCAGAGTTAAGGAAACAAAATTGAACAAAATATTCTTAATTCTTTTAGTTTATATATAAAATGACAGCCTAAATTTGCCTTCAGCAGAAGAAATCAGTCATGCACCAAGTGAACTGGATGAAACTCTAAAAATTATTTGAACTGAAGTGGTACACTTCCAGTATCCTGAACCAGTTTACACAAAATCTGCATCTGCACTCCTCCCAGTGTTTGCAGGCAATCTTCTAGACAGGTTTATGATTTACCTCCTTTATGGACTCCAGATCTGTCTCCCGGCAAATCCAGCAACACAAATCCTTCATCTGGCTACTGGCGCAGCGTCACGCCCTGAATTACACTCAAGATCATAGACCAAGCCATAAGCCATTCAGAGTATGCTACGAAGGGCTGCAGGTCCTTAGCCTCCATGTACTCCTGAGCACAAGGGAAAGCAGGAGTGGATGGACACAGAGCTGGGGCCAGCACTTAGCATGAACACCCACACCTTCTCAAAGAATAAGGAGGGGGAGGGTAACCTGACCCCTAGCTCCAGCTGGAAAGCAAGTCACAGGGCACTTGTGCCCTGTGCCATCACAGAACCAGCCAGGATGTTACTATAGCTCTAGGTATATTGTTTGTGCACTGTTTACTTTGCTGGCATGTCCCTTTTCTGAAGATTAGAATAATTTCAATTCTTTATTATCACATACCTGAAATTTCATAACAAGTACTTTATTTTCTGCATAGCTTTCCAACCACAGCTTTGTCTGTACATCAGATATAGAAACTACACTAAACCAATTCAGCTAGCTTGTTGGAAAAAGGCAAGCCTCAAGTTTTCCTTACATTTCCCTCACTTTAAGTGTATCAAATAACTGTTGGCAATTAACTAGACTACCAAAACTGTACTTTGGCACTCTGTGAAACAATTGAAGGTAATTAAAAACTCCATAGTGTGTCACGCATTATATGAAATACGCATCTAAAAAAAGAGAAAAGTCACAAATGGAAGAAAGGTCTCTCAGCTGTAATATTACAAATCAACTTTTTTTAAAAGTTACTATTCTAGAAGATTGTGCAATGTATAGTTTGCTGTCAGATTATGTGCCAATTGCTTCAAATCCAAATTATGAAAGCCCAGAAATAAATTATAACAGCTTCTTATGTATTGGGTTTGGCTGAGCTGGAGTTATTTCTCCACAAACCATCCTTGTACTGCTGTGTTTTGCAGCACTGTAACTTTATCAGTGTTTTGGCTGCTACTGAATAAGTACCCAGGCTGTGTTTTTTCCAACATTTTCCTGCGCCATGAGTACACTGAAGAGTGGGAAAGATCTTGGAAGGAGTCACAGCTAAGCCAGCTGGCTCGTATTGGCCAAAAGGGTATTCCATGCCATATGACATGAGCTTAGATATAAGAACTAAGTGTGAGGGTATTTGTTCCTGGCATTTGTCCTCCAGAGGAACCACTATGCATAGAAAGCCCTGCTCCCTGAGACAGCACCACTGTCTGCTGATGGGAGGTAGAGAATAACACCTCTCTGTGCTCTCACTTCTGCATGGTCTATTGCTTATGCCTGTCATTATTATTAAATCACTTCTATTTTATAACTGACTTTTGTGATATTTTCCCCTCTCCCCTGTCCATCTAAGAAGAGGAGTGATAAAGCAGCTTCGGCAGGCATTTGACTCCTAGACAGGGCCAAATCACCACACCTGATGACAAACATTTATGAAAAACTAATAGCTCAAGGCCAGAGCACAAGGGGAAGGGAAAAAAAATAATGAAGAAGAAAAACCACCACCAGAGTGTATTGCTGTAAAGCAAGGCATGACCAGCAAAGTTATTTATGTCTTAGTTACACTGGTAAGATGAAAAAGGGAAAGGGGAAGTCAAAGAGCACTTCCTACTGAAGAAAAGTGAACATTCTCTCCTATCCACTCTGATGTAGCAGACAACAGCAGAACAGTCATTTTAGACTGACTTAAGTCTTTGATTTCAGCCACAAAAATGGCAGTTCCACTTTTTGATCAAATGCTCTAGTAACACCTGTCCCCCCACAGATGCCTCACATTTTGTATAGTCCACTAGGATTTTATAGGTAGGTACAGAAGCTCTGAAGCAATTACCTCCCCACATCTACTTTAAGCACATAATGCAGAATGCCTGCAGGCTGCCCTGGTTTAGGCTGTCAGCAGCCAAGCCTCACACAGCTGCTCACACAATTGTATCCTCCAGACCCCTTCTCCCAGTAGGTGGGAAGGAGAAGATGGGAGCAAAATGCAAAACCCTACAGGTTAAGATAGAGTTCAATACAAAGGATGGAGGAACGCCAATACTAACACTAATGAAGTAAAATATAAACTGAGTGATATAAAAAATGAACAGATCACCCAAGGCTGCCAAGGTTTGTGGCACATGCCAAAAGCCACTGTGCCAGAAACCAGTCACATCTGCCCACACCAGCCATCCTCTTATAAAGTGAGCATGATGTTGTATGGTAAGGAATATCCCACTGCTTGGTTCTGCTAGATATCCTGGTGTGGCCCCTTCCAACTTCTTGTGAAGGAAATTAACTCTATCCTAGACAGGACACAAGCTCATTAAGTTCTTCCTGATAGTAACTGAGAAATTCTATATGCAGTTTTAAAGAAGGCTCAGCTATCAGAACAGACTTATATTACACACTGTTGATTTTTATTACAACAAATTCAATTTCAGAGCATTTGTGGGTGGTAATTGTTATGTGGAGCAAAAGATAATTTGGTCACATCCAAAGCCAACTAACAAAGCACTCCTGCAAGCAATTCTGTAGGGCTGCTTCTGTCAAGGAAGCCTTAACATCCGCATTAAAATGTACAGAAAGTAAGTGAGATTAAAACCTTGCTTCAAAAATACAGACACACAAATGTTTAGTTAATTTTTTATACAGATACGTTATTCTCAGGGAGCAAACATAACAATATCTATTACTGTTCAGTTCTTATGTCATACAAATCCTTATCAGCTATATTGTGGTCATTTGCTGAATTGCAGATACCACTAAGTATTCAAAATAAGGTGGCACTGACCTCTAATGCAGCCTATGTTAAACCAAACTAGCAAACAAGTTAAACTCTTAAAACAAGTAAGCTTTCAATGAAAGTTACTTTAGAATAAGATTTTTGTAATTGTCAAAATGCAAATGTCTCATTTTTTTCATCTTACTGAATGTTAACTATATTTATCTAGCATTTTATAAAGCATCCCTATAAAAGACAAGCAATACTTGAGCTACATTGTATCTGATACTACCTACAAATTATTTTCTCACCAAGGGGTTCCTGTGATTTCTAAGGTCCCAGAGTGGGTTCAGCTACCCAACTCAAAATTTCTAATATATCACATCTAAGACATTCTCTGAAGTCATTAAATGCATTAGTTTCTATTCTTCATTAAAAAACACTTTGGGAGTTGTGCACCTTAAAGTGTTCTTCCTTAGTCTTTGTTTTTTATAACTGTCTTTTTCACTGACACACTCCTATAAAGCACATGGCAGTGAGCTGCTACATTTCAGCCACTTACCTGCTTAATGCAACAATTCATTTAAAGCCATTTGATGAAACTGTAGCACCTCTCTCTAGAGAAAGAATTACATTAGCGGATATCAGTTTCACGAAGTCCATAAGTTCTTCCCCCCCCCCTCAAGAAACAAAAAAGTGTTTTAAACCTGGGTTTGCCCTAACACTAAGAACATTAAGCATGTAACTATCAAAGGTTTCTTATGCTAGTAACAAGCATCTAGTCAAGAGGAATAAGAGAAGCAATGCCTTTCCTTAATTACAATTCATTTGATACTATTAACACTTTAAAACACATCTGCATGATCAGTATTCAGCAGCACACTGACTACGCACAAAAGCAGGCGTTTTTCTCAGATAAGTGCCTTGCTGAATCAGAGCCTAAGGGCCTTGATGTGACAAACCCAGAAATATGCCTTTCTGATCTTTTCAAATTTAAAAATATAAGTATCCAGTTTGCAAAAGCAAACAGTTGCACTGCGAAAGTCAGTTTGATAACTCATCAGCATGCTACGGCTGGCAATCTGAGATTCACAGCTTGGCTACTGTAGAAAACTGTATTTCTCCAAGCTGAATGAAAATTACACCACCCAACCCCTTCACTGCAGCATTAAAAGGAAACTCATTTGTTGGCCAAAAAAGCAAGTGGCCAAATTAACTCTAGAACAGCCAGGTGATTCTGTGATGTCTCAATAAAGCCAGACCGCTTAGATAGCATGATACAGTCGAAAGTAAAATAAAAGATGTATCTGCTCTTTTCATTTTCGCTCCAGAGAAGCCCAAGACCCCATAAACTTCATATCTTACCTTCAAACTATCTTCTTAAAGATAATCCTCACACGTTTCATTCTCAGGCTGTTACTACATCTCACATTCAACAGGCCCTAGCAGTACTACAGGAGTGGGGAGTGGCTGGAAAGCTCCTCAGCAGAGGAGGACCTGGAGGTGTTGACCTCAGCTTGTGTCAGCAAGCTGAACTTGAGCCAGCAGTGCACACATGGCCAAGAAGGCCAATAACATTCTGGTGTATGTCACGAACAGTGCAGCCAGTAGGACCAGTGATTTTACCCCTGTACTCAGTCACATATCAAGTGCTGTGTTCAGTTTTGGGCCACTCACTACAAGGCGGACAGTGAGGTACCAGAGTATGTCCAAAGGGCAGCAAAGCTGGTGAACTACCTAGAGTATATCTTATGAGGAGTGGCTGAGAGAACTGGGCTTGTTTGGCCTAGAGAAAAAGAGGCTGAGGAGAGACCTTATCACTCTCTACAAAGACCTGAATGGACGCTGTAAAGAACTGGGGTTCAGTCTGTTCAAACAACTAGTGATGGAATGACAGGAAATGGTTTCAAGTTGCACCAAGGGAAGTTTAGATCAGGTATTAGGAAGATTTTTTTTTTCCTGAAAGGATTATAAGGCACTGGCAAGGCTAGCCCGGGGTAGCAGTGGAGTTCCCATCCCCAGAGGTATTTAAGAGTTGTGTAGACATAGTGCTTAGGGATACGGTTTAGTCAGGGACTTGACAGTGTTAGCTTAATGGTTGGACTCGATCTTACAGGTCTTTTCCAATCTAGACAATTACATGATTTTGTTGACAAGCTCTCAACCAAACCAATTTCCAATTTTTTTTCACACCATGCTACCTGGAACTGCCAAACTCACATTATCAGCTGCCTAACATAGCAGTTACCTTCTCACACTCCCAATCATCACTTACCCTATACCTAGCTGTGTGATCTGTCCCACGGATGACTTCATGAACCATAAAACATCCTAGGGAAGAACACAAGCAGGTCTTGCAAAAAATGCAGCCTAAGTGCTGGCACCTTCAGCACAGTCAGCAACAAAAGATGCTTCACCACAAACATCTAGCCCAATTTCTTTTAAATCTTATTTATTCGACAATTTAGAATAATGTATCCACTTTCCAAAGAAGCAAGAGGACAAGCAAGTTGCAAGCCTACAGGGAACACTCACAATAGAGACCTAGTGATAATTTTGGTAGTTTTTGAGGGGTTAAGATTTGTTGGTTTTCTTCCTCGGAAAAAATCCTTTTGTTCCCAGTTTCAGTGCAAAAGTCTGTAGTGGTAGGCCACTCTCAAGTGGAAAGAATGCTCTGTTTCTTTCAGTGAAGTTTTGAAAACAGCTTTAAATATTACACAGAAACAGGGGATCAAGAATTTTGCATAGAAGCTGTAGGGTTTGGTTATGCCCTAAATTAATTTGTGAACAATACTTAATGAGTTTGAAGTCATATCCCATAAAAGTATTTCACCAAACTTGCATTAACTATGAAATTAGTACACAGCACTCTCTTTCAAGGATGGTCTATTTAACACACCACATTTCTCTTTCATCACTCTGTCTACAGAGTGACAGTGTGGATTCCCACTACTTCTGCTCAGTCACATCATCTACAGCAAGGCTCTAATATAAAACTCATTGGGTGGGGAAAGGAGGGAGGAAATTAAAAAAAATTAAAAAATAAAAGAAGAAAGGAAGAGTGAAGTGTGAGAGCACATTGACAGCAGTCAATTTCTAATTCAAGCACAGTTTGAGTGCTCCAGCTTGGAGATTTGAATTTTTAATTTTACCAAGAGAGTGGGTTCCAAATTAAGCATCTGATGCACAGTCAGTCTGAACCAGAATTGAGTTTACTGAAATAGAAAGCTATTTTCTTGTAACAGCTCAGTAGTGATCACACATAATGAAAATAAAACAATGTGGCAGTTTCTATATTGCCAGAGGTGAGGAGTCAGAATGCTTTTAGCTTTACAATTTAATATCAAAGTCCCAGGACAAATGCTCCTCTTTTGCCTGTTGAAGGAAGTTTGTCAGGATGTGATATCAATGCTGTCTAGAAGAAAAAAAAAAAAAAGGAAATGGAATGGAGCTCCAGAGATCAGGAAAACAGATCAGTAACTTCCCACTAAAGACACAGCATCTTAGGACATAGCTTAAATACAAGGCACTGCAAAAAATGGGGCACGTACACAAACCGCAGTTACAGTAAAGCGTAAGACAGAGCCCACATGCAGGGAGGAAGTGGGCAAATGAGTAGCACCAGTCCCTCAATCTGTTCTCCCCTCAAGAAAATCCCAGGGCTTTGCACGAACCGTTAACTCTTTGTGCTCCCACAGAATTTCTGTACTTAGGTGTTCTCCACTCTTTGCAGCAGCAATAGTGCAGATTGCACTTTTGCTGGCTAACAATAAATCACCAGGCAAGCAGCAAGATTCTCAGCTGAACCCACTAGGTAGAGACTGCAGTAGAGCTCTCATATCCTCAATAGCTACACAAACAATATCAGTTAATGCAAACTTACTAAAGGCCAACAGATTACTCAGCATCATCAGTCTATAGACATTACAGCCTGTGAGGGGTCAACCTTTGTGCTCCAGCAAGACAAGTGAAGTTCCCTTAGAGACTTACAGGGGTAGGCAGGAAAAACGCACATGATATCCCTTTTGAGATCTTCAGTGGGCATATGGCTTGACCTTTACAACCCTTACCCAAGGCTGCAGACAAGACAAAACAGAAGTTGGAAGTTTGTTTCAGTGGGTCTGAGAACACAAAATGAAGACATCACCTATATGCTTTTCCTCTAGCATGGAGGAGAAAAGTAGCTGGCATAGGTAAAATTCTTAGATTATTTTATGAACAAACCATGGAAGTACTATAGCAAACAATGGTGAAACTGCAGCAGAATACTGCAAGAATACCTCTCTTCCAGCAGAAATCACAACTCCTTCTAAATAAAATTACAAAGAAATCACTTCACCCACAGCATGTTAGATATCTAAAAACACCCCAAACCACAACCACAGAAAAATAAATGTTTGGTAAAGAATTTAGCTTTTCCCTAGAGAGTAACTGCACTGAATTACAGAAATTAGCATATGTGACACTGTAGCGTGACAATGGCAATTGATATCGAGGATGAGAAGATCTCAAAAAAGGGCTGAAGGGCGGTCAAAGAAGGCATCAACTTGCATTAGACAGCTGGTGGTCTACACCTCACCAAATAAGAGCCCTGGCATTACAGGCCAAACTTTGTATTGCCTACCCACATCACCAGGTATTGCAAGAACACTGCCTCTGTAACCAGACTCCAGAAATGACTGACAGGAGATCTAAGCAACGGTCTGCTCAGATCCATGCAGAAGCTGAGCATTATCCCACGTCTTGCACCAGGACTGGAGACTAAAGACTCAACAGGACAAAAGCCCTGTCTTCACACACATTTAAAAGCTATGCTCACTAGAGGTAGAGAAGGATGAGGGGATATAATCAAGCAGCAGGCAGTCAGGACCCTGGCTGAAGGATCTATTTTGTCACTTGTTCATTTTTGTCTCCATCCCAGCTCTGCTGATATCAATGCTGCACATGGTTTCCACGGTTCTCACCAAACCCAGACTTCTTTTTCATCAACTTCCACTGCATTTCTCTCCTTGGTCCCCAGTTTATTCTCACAAATCAATTGCTCACTTCAGATTAATGAAAAAGACAGTCCAACCAGAAATCCTTCCTATCACTGCTCTGGACCTTTTACTGAACTCTGTATGCAACACTCTTAATCTTACACAATTCAGAATGTTAACCACCCACAAAGCTCCCAAACGATGCTCAAAGCTATACAGAGATAATCCCTCTTTACCAATATCATTCCTCAACACCACCTCTTTGGTCCTCTCTGGTTTATCCTTTTTGTCATGACCCCAACATGCGTAAGTATCCGCCAGTACCCTAACAGCATTCTGCTCACAACAGCAAACAAGCACATCTCAACGTGGCTCCAGAAACTCTTCCTGCATGAGTTTCCAGGCCCTCTAGCTCCTCAATTCCCTTGGACAAATCCATCCTTTCCTGTTTCAGACTCCTAGTCAACAGGGCTCAGAAGATTCTAGGCTTTTGCAGGTGCATTTAGAAGCCACCCAACCCCATTCCAACTGTGTTTACTGATTTCAATGCTTGCCTCCAGGTACTCAGCCTTATAGCTACCAGGACTTTAGCCAGTTCTCAGGGCTCCTGGAAACCTTTCACAGCACACACAGTGTACTTATGGGCATCTAAACCAAACCCCACTCTGAAGGCACAATGGCTCCATTCATCCTCTCTGAAATCATCTCAATGAAAACACTCTTCTAAGAGCTTCTTTCCTGTGACTGTAAATCACCATTATTCACGTCTAGAAAGTCAAGACAATTACCTGCCACAATTTACTCTGCCAGTCTCCCTAGGCCAACATATATTAGTTAATACAGATTATGCTTATTAACATATGCCTATGATGCTCAATAAAAGAACTGATTTTTGCCAGAGGTTTGTTTTTTAGGTTATTTCTGTCACATGCTATTTGTAATTGACTTAAATATTTCTACCTAAGCACAAGGCCATAGGCACTGTCACCTTCTGCTGAACTTTAGTTGTCTGCTTTTATTATCCAAATAAATTAAAAGAACAGCAGTAATCTATAAAGATACCATACCCTTATAGCAGACAGTTTGCAGATGTTTCTTGGGTACCAGGGACTCTGTGTAACATCATAATGAAACAAAGGCTTAAGCAAAATACTGCAAGGAAAAAAAAATAGAAGTCAACTCAAAAACCAGACTGACCTTTCAAAAATGCTCTCTATATTAAAAGAAGATTGTCTTGAATAAGCCAATAAAGCAGTTTTTTGGGTCAACATATTGTGGATTTAGCTTAGCTTTTCTAATGGATAAAAAAAGGCACAGATTGTACCATATGGTGTTAAATATGCGCACCTGAAAAGATCTGCTCCAGTAACACAAAAAGCTTGGCAGGGAAAAAGTTTTGAGTATTATTCAAACTGGTTTCTAGAATGATATATACTTATTAACTCATTATTTCAAAATCCAGGATTAGCAGGGTGCTGTACAAGGCAGCTCACATTTGAGTATCCCTTTCAGTTGTACAGGACAAATCTCTGAGTACTGCAAGTGTAGTAGCTGCAGAGGACTTTTTCCCCTGCTTCTTCCAGGTTTAGGGATAGTATTCCTGACTAGGAATTTGAAGCAAATGGAAACATCATATTTAGATGACTCCTTAACATAAATAAAATATGGACCAGCATCTGCTTACATTTTAGTACTTTGAAACTAAACAAGTCTATAGGAATCCATAGATCTGATACAGGACAATATATTTATAAAATATCTGTGTCAAGTCAGTCCAATACTCCTATAATTCCCAAGTGAAACAGTGCCACCTTTAAGCTGGAAGCCTTTTAAATCCTCTCCTGCCAAGAGGGAATGAAAAATGTTACAACCTGAAAAAAAGCATCCTCTCCCTCAAAGCCTCAAAGATCAGAAACATCTTGCATGTATAGTCTTACAAAACAAAGAGGTGTCAATAAAACAATAAAAGTTACTGAAAAGACACATGGATTTTCATTTCTGCACAATACAAGTGTCATAGTGATTTACTGAACGAAAAACATATGAAATATCTTAAACTACCCTAAAGTCCCAGTCATAAGTAAGGATCTCTGTATCAAAGAAAGACATTAAGGCAGAACTAAGGACATCTGTAAGGTTAGAATGCCCTCTTTGGGTATAAAGATATATTTGCAGGAACAGTACATTTCAGCAAATACAGAGCTATTTTATGCTATAGAAAGGAAAGTAAATCAAAGGATGCTAAGTATGCTGTTCTAAAACTTTAAGATGTTAGAAATGCTGTCTGCTTACACCCTGTATTAGCAACAGTGTTCCTAAGATGCTACATAGCAATAGTGAGACCAACAGCAATCCATAGACAGCAGCGTGCAAGAAATCCATACACAGCAGCGCACAAGAAACTAGAACAAGAAAGAAACAGCAGTAACTCTAAACAGGAGAGATTCAGACTAGGTACAAAGAAAAACTTTCTCACCCTGAAGACAGCCAAGCAGTGGAGCAGGCTGCCCAGACTGACTGTGCAGTCTTTGGAGCTTTTGAAGACCCAGCAGGATAAAGCCCTGAGCAATCAGGTAGAACTTCAGAGTCAGTCCTACTTTGAGCAAGGAGTTTGACTGCAAAACTCCTGAAGTGCCTTCCAACCCAAATCTCGTATCAGACTTCTAGGCTTTAAAAATATCTCAAGACTTGCAGTATTCCACCAGTAATCTATACACACAACTAAAGTTTGAGAGTTTTATCCATTAAGATAAATCCAACTTTGCAAGAAAGCAATATATTAAACTTAACTCCACAAGGAGCTTAGTATAACAACAGTTTCCTCTCATCATGGAAGCTGGAGACAGTTGACTTGGTGAACAAAATTAAGAATAAAGTTCTGGCCCTGAAATAAATAGGTTCTTAACTATTATTTAAACATTCAGATCACACACATGCACAGAGGAATCACAAGCTTCGATGATGGTCAGTGCCTGAAGCAAGACAGACACAGCAAGGCATTGTATCAGAACTCCTTTTGTTCCACAGCAGCAGACCTTCAGTATTTAGCTGGTGGTGAAAGGATGCTCATGAGCATCACTTAAGTGTCACTTTGATTTACTGTAGTTATTTCAAAAAAATGTTTATTACCAAGGCTTTTTAATTGGCTATACAAACATTGGAGAGCATTTCTCTGAAGGTATTATTCAGTTTGCTATATTAAGAATTATTTTGATACCTTTTCCTAGGCTGCTTGCCAACTGGAGGACAAGACAGAGCCATCTGCAAGACTGTAACTGTCTGAAGACACTTGCCTTTCAAAAACATAATCCCTTAAATGGTGTCCAGGGCATTACAAACAAGGGAAAAAAAAATAATAAAATCTAACATCACTTCTGAACAGCTGCAACAAAACCTGCCTCTCACAAATTTCCTGGCAAAGAAAGAAGGGGGATCGTCTCTGCCCAGGGAATATTGCCACTATCCCATGCAGGCCATAAAAGCCTAATTATAACATGGGCATGGAACAGGCAAATCTGAGTACTCTGCCACATAGCTGTATCAGGCAGCCATAACTGTATAACTGAGTAGGCAAATACAGTTATTTCTGTATTTCCTCTTCTCTTTCTTAGTTTTGTTTCAAATGTGAGGAATTACTGCTGCTGATGTCTTTCTTCTTCCACTCCGTTACAACACTGGTGCTTAAAATATATATGCAGGTTGCTACACAGAATTCTTTAAAATAGTCCTCTGCATTGTCTTTACCTGGTCTGTTTGGGTTTTTTATTATTATTACTGCTAT
>VWYK01092256.1:30854-52455 GCA_013399775.1 Semnornis frantzii | reverse complement strand
GGAAAAAAAATCTTTCCCTGTTACTATGTGTTTTCTCTTAATCTAATGCAGAAAAACGATTTTTTTTTTCCCTTCCCCCCCCCCCCTTATGCTGTGTGTTTTAATATGTAAACAAATTGCCTTTCCTAGACTGAAGCAAGCAGGAAAGTGTTTCAGCTCTCTCCTTTCCACACACTGCTGGATTACTGTGAGTAGGGTGTAAATGGAGATTCATTTTAAGGAGCGTTCTTATGTGTGTGTCTGTTTAAAAATAGGATGTAATGATTATGAGGATGAAGGTATGGTCAGAAACTTTCTAATGGGGTATGAAATACTTGCATTGAGCATAACCCTTTCTGATCCTCCAAGGCCTTCATACTGAACACACACACACACAATAATAATAAATCCTAGAGCAGATTAAGCAATTTCCCTATAGTAATGTCTGTCTATTGGAGTTTCAAATAACCCAGAGTAGCCTGAAACAGTTGGATATTTCAGACAGTATCCCTTCTGTATATAGAAAGTTGATGGCAAGGCAGCATCCTGAACTTTGACTCATTGTAAAAGTTTAAATTGCTGCCCTGCTGGGCCCAGGGAATGCTAATTACTTTGTCTTTTACAATAAGTCCAGACTACTTATTTAAAAAAAAATCCCTGAAGACGCAGCTTTTGCATGCCAAATATATTGCACTCAACAAAATATCTGGCCTGTTTGCATACAACTCATGCCATTGCAAATCTGCAGTTGAGAAACCTTGAAGAATAATTCTTGTTTTGCACTGCACATGTGAAAATTCGCTACAAAGTCAAGCAGCTCTTTCTTGGGTACTGCTTGTGGCGGCAGCTACAACACACAAAAGCTGTGCTTGGCCCTCCTGGGACTGCAGAGTGTGCTCCCACAACAAAGGTTCTCTCAAGGCTGAATCTATATATGCCTGAACAGAGCAGAAGTTCTTGCAAGCAATTAAGAGGCTTTTCTGGGCTCCTACCGTGGTAGCCATTTGTCAGAAGTATGTGCAAAATGAGGGTAAAGCTAGAAACTATGAAACAGGACTTTGGCAGGCTGTGTGTCTTCTGGAGATGTTCAAAATCTTTGAAGCCTTCTAGATTGCTGGAGTCTAATAGCTATTAACAATTCTGTAATAACAATATTAACTACTGCGGAAGCCCAAGTTCACTCGTGATTGTTTGGTTCCTTTCAGCAGTCATTAAACACAATTAGAAGATCAGCACTGATAAGATCCTGGCAGTGATGTTCTGTATTTGGGCCACTTACTGCTCCAGTGCTACAGATGAAGGAGCTGTGGACAAGCGTGGCTTTTCATGGAGTTCATGCTGCAAACACAGCATTAGTTTATCCTGAAGCAAAAAAAAAAGGACAAAAAGAGAAGCAATCCCAAAAGGTAACAGAACTGCCAAGCAGGGGTGGACAAATCACTCTGAAAGCAAGAATCTACACAAATGCTAGCTCTTGCCCCTCTACTTTGCCCATAGTTTACTTGTTAGCATGCCAGCTTTCTTGAGCACAGGTCTGAAAGAAAACCTAAAAGCCAGTTGTAAGCTACTTGGACTTTGCACTGGACAAAACTCTCAAGAGCCTAAAATTTTCCTGAGCTTGGGTGGAGAGCACAAGTGTTCTGATCCCGTTTAATCTTTCAGGGACCTTGGATCAATGGTGTTGCGTTGGGTTTCCCCCCCGTATACAAATAACGAACTTGTTTATTTTCAGCCTAAATAAACTTATCCTGTACCATGATGACAACCAGGATTTAGTTCTCACCCGAGAGCACTCAGGATACTAAGCTTTGGGGAGGAGCTGTGGAGTTCAGCTTGTGACAAAGACTTGAATAGAAGTGTCGGAGAGAGCTATACAGCTTAGATTAATCTCAAATGTTTTAGCCAGTCATACTCTCTTGCAAACATAGCCTTGGAAATACGTGTTAACGGGTTCCAACAGTGGGGACTTCAGACAACTGTTGGGAACCAGTGTTGTGATGTCCTAGGCTAGAGAACGTTTGCACTCTAAGGAAATGTTGTAGTCCCCTCAAATCCCTTTGCAAACGCCCTTCCTCTGGTTTTGAAGCAGCTGAGTCTGTGGCACCCTGCGGCCCTCCCAGGACTGTACTGTGGGGGTGGAATGAGCAAGTACACTGCCTGCACAGGGACAAAGGAATACTTCTGAAACAGGTTAAATGAAAGATGTTCTTAACATGTTACCCACCAAATTTTTTTTACATGTGGAATGTCTTTTATGGAGAGAAATAGCCTGCAAATAATTAATTGGGGAAAATGAGGAGGGGAAATTAAAGAATTTCATAGTATTTCAGACTGAAAGAATGCCACCAAATCAACAAACAGAGTATTCATTAGGAAAAATGTACTTAATTTCAGACCAGGGATGTGGAAGTGCCATGAGACTTTTTTCAGAGACTTTTTAGCCCAATCGAAAATGAGAGAAGACCACAATTATTATGGGAGTCTGTTCTTCTGAGAACACCAACCCAGTTTTGTGGACCCAAGAGGTCTGAACAATCTCAAATCAGGTCTGGCTGAAAAACTATTCCTCTTGCTGCTGTCTTTGCCAAGTGAGACTTGAGGTGTCTTGTTACTGTTCTCAAAATCAGCATAATGTTTAACCTTTGAGCCTCTTCTGAAAAGGAAGACAAAGGAGAAACCTTTGTTTATCAGTGCTGTTTGTGTTTTATAGAGGCTTTAATTATCATACCTGAAAGTAAGGTTTGACTCCATGAATCTGACTGAATTTGCTGAACTAGTTTCTGGATGGGCTAGGGCTTTGGGATTCAGGACCATCACATACCAAAAGGACTCGGTGATGCTTGGGCTATGATTTGACTGATGATCGATGTGTGAAGTGCATCACATCAAGAGCCATAACAAAAATCATCAGATCATGGGCCCCGGCTTCTCCTTGGAGGAGCTTACATAAGGTCACCCCCCAGCTTTTCCCTGCTCATGCTCCATACCAAATACCAAGCTGGCAAACTCTTTGCGGATGCTTTGTCCTGAACAAGCAGACGTATAAGGATGTTCTTGCATCACACCCTGCATGGATGTTGTACAGGTACTGATTGCTTGTCGACCAGGGCTGATTCAGTAATGTGCCTTTATCACAGGCTGTGCTGTGGTGGTACTGGAATTAACAACTCAGTGTTTTAGATTACTCCCTGGATTTATTACCTTCTGGGAAAATAAGTTATTTCTAGACCCTCTGCCAACTCTCAATTTCTAGTAAATGAGAATATACTAGTTCTGGGACTTGGAATGCTTTATGAAAGGTGGGGGGAAAAATGATGAAAGAAAAATGATTTTGATCTGAGACAGAAATTCAGACAAAGGATTACCCATGTTGTTTGAACAGACAGTGCATAAACATTATCTTATATTAGAAGGAACAGAGACTTGCAACATCCAGGAAATTACTTGATTCACAAAATAAAACTAGGCCCATTTCTGCTCATTCAAATACCACCCACAACTTTCTGGGGAAAGATCATATGCAGAGCATATTTGGAAACATTATTAGGGATGCATAAAGTACAGTATTAGTCAATTTTATATGTTCAGTTGCATGAAATCTGTGTGTTTAAAAAATATAATAATTTGCATTTCATGCCTTTTGATAACCTCAGGAGTGCACTTGAAATTCAGCACATGCCCACAGCACCTCCCAGCTCACCCCATTTTTAACTGAAGACCAATGGTTTCTATTAAGGGATCAGGCAGGGACTCTGACAAGCCAGTCAATAACTATGTGAGGTTACTTCATTAATGCTATAATGGCTGATAGAGTGAGAGGCAAAAAACAGGTTCCTGACAGCAGCAAATGAAAATGATAGAGATTCCTGAAGCAATGCGCCTTTCCTTTGTCATTGTCTTTTGCTTGGCTTATTCAAAATGTGGCATTTATGTATTCAGCCTTGATGAATGTTGCAGGCTTTAAGTACTTTTTCCATCTCTAATGCAGTGCCGATTGCACATTGTTCTTTCTTTCCCCCCCCCCGCCTCGTATTTTTTTTTTTCTTCCTATAACCTCTGCTGTCAAGGCATTGTGGGCTGAAGGGTTGCAGGCACTGGCTAAATAGCTTTTTAGCTATAAACGGTAAGGGCGATGGGACAATGTATCATAAGTGCTGGTGGGGTCACGCAGCAAGTGGGTGGCAGAGGCTGAAGCCATAGCAAGGTTGGTGCAGCAAGTCCCCAGCACTCGTGCCTACCACAGGAGCAACCTTCTGGCATAAAAAGGCACTGACCCACCCACCTCCTGCATTACTGGGGTGGTTTATGAGTCTCTGCTGGTATTTTAGGAAACACGTTGTGGAGGTGCTCCATAACTTCCCCCTTGTGTGTTTTTTCCCTGGAGCAAGTAAAGGCTCCATCCCCAGCGTCTCAGAGCTACTTCTGGGGTGCCTGTCTCTCAATGTCCTGCTGGGGTGTCTCCAGCAGTGGCTGTCATGGGGTAGTCCCTCAAAATAGTGTCGTATTTCTCCCATTCCTTCAGAGTGGAGCCATCTGTGGAATTTGAACATCAGAATAATGGGGCTGGATAATTCAGCTTCTTTAAATGTTTTTGTCTTGCATATAACTAGCCACATTACAGTTGGAAATGTGATACTCTTACAGCTTATTTTCACTCTCATTTCATATAACTATTTACAGTGTTGTGTGCCTCAGAGAATGGTTTAGGTTGGAAGGAACCTCAAAGATTGTCTAGTTCCAACCCACTGCCATAGGGAGGGACATCTCCCACTAGCACAGGTCACTCAAGGCCTCATCCAGCCTGGCCTTGAACACCTTCAGGGAGGGAGCATCCACAACCTCCCTGGGCAACCTGTTCCAGTGTCTCACCACCCTCACTGTAAAGAACCTTTTCCTAACAGCTTCTTTGAATATACCCCTCATGCTATTTTATTTTTAATGGCAGCTCCTTTTTACAAATAAATTCTCTTTAGGCCAAGCAAGACCAGGCTGGCCTAATATTTGCCCCTTGCAGAATCTGAACCCCTCATATTTGCGCTGTGGAAAAATGTCATTGATTTATCATTGAACAGTCATTTAAAAAGCAATGCTAAAGGTGAAACACATCTCAAACTTCTCAAAATTGCCATGAGTTACAATAATATTTCTTGTCTCTCGTTCCATTCCCATAATTATTCCAGATATCTCAGCCATTGTTGAATATTTTTTGTTAAAAATAATCTATAGCTTTCACAGGATGTTGGTCATACTTCATTAATGCTTTGCCATCCTCTAATTTTCTATTCCTAGACAATTCTTTGCTTACCTAGATCCAGTTTTGTTTAAAACCAGCTTCTGAAGATACTGTTACTGAGGCTTTATTCAATGCAATGTTTAGGCATGTGCTTATGTTTAAGTAGTCTTCCAGCAGTCACATTGTAGAGGCAACATTAGACACTTGCATGACTGCAGACTTGAGCTTAAACATCCCAATAGTTAGATTAATTTGTATCTTGATAGTAGAATGCTTTAGGCTTAAGAAATCAGAATGCACAAAGCAGCTGCAGATGTGTATTTCCCAGCTAACTTGGAAGAAAGTGAGGCAAAATGTTGATACTGAGCATGTGAGTTTGTATGAACATTAAAGTGCTTTAAGATTCTTTAAGGAGTAGCTTGAGTATGAATCAAATATTGGTTTTAAATTGTTTCTGCAGCAGAAGCAGAGAGGCTCAGAGCTTGCAATATTTTTAAATTTTTTTTTTTTTTAAAGACATTGGTAATTTCAGGGCTTTTCCCATGTTTATGATTTAACAAGAAGAGAGCCAAGTATGCTGTGGTTAATGACATAATCATTTTTAAAAAGGATGAAGAAGATCTGGACTCAAACCTCTTTGAAAATTCTAGGTCAGCCAAATGGACCCCCTTAGCAAAGAGGAGTGTTTGCTGCTTTCTTCAACTTGTCCTCTATATGTGCTCTCTGGCAAGGACTGCTGCTCACTACAGGAAAGGTGTCCAGGAGAAGATCCTTGGGCATTGCTGTAATCTCCATGATAACAACTATAAATCACCCAGATTTGGAGTGGGACACAAACTACCCATTTCCAACTGCATGGTAAGACTTGTCAGAGACCTATTCTTCCTCAAATGGGGAGCCCAAGACAACACTCCAGGTCCAACATCACCAGGGCAGTGTAGTGGGGGAGAAGAATCTCCCTCAACCTGATGGCCACAGTCTTCTTAATGCCCCTTGGAACACTGTTGGACTTTTTGGCCAGGAGGGCACATTGCTGGCTTATGGTGCTTTGTTGTCCACCAGCACTTCTACATCCTTCTCCGGAGAGCTGCTTTTCAGCAAGTGAACTCCTAGTCTGTACTGATGCATGAGGTTATTCCTCACCATGTGTGTGACTCTATGCTTGCTCTTGTCGAACTTCATGAGGTTCACCTCTGCCTAACTCTCCAGTCTGTCCAGGTCTCATTGAATGGCAGCACAGCCTTCTGGTGTGTCAGCCACTGCTTCAAGTTTTATGTCATCAGCAAACTTGCTGAGAGTACACTCTTTCACAAGTGCCTGTCTCTCTCTGTAGACTGGAAAGGGAGGTCTAGTTTGGAGATACAAACTATTTTCAAGATCCGTGGTTTAAAATATCATGAAATCTTTCCTGAGGGGGGAAGAGTCTGTGTTCATCCATATATTGCAAAATTATTTCCTGTCTTAATTATCCATACTCTGAGTATTTTCTACCCACTTGCTGGAACAAAGCCATTTCAGCGAATAGGTAGAAAATTCATCAGCCTCTTCCAAATCCAAGGAAATCTCATTTATATCTGATAGGGCTACCTGCTGAATGTGCCCCAAATTTCTAGCTAAATACTCATCTAAATGGTGTTTTCTGAATGCACTCTGTGTCTGTATGTAAACTGCTGTCAGTCTGTTGCTGCTGTGGAATGTTAGGCTTCCCAAATGGCAGATCTTGCACAAAGTCCATGTGACTTGCTCTGTGGTGTAGCATGTTGTTTAGGTATGTCCCCGTTGATCTTCATGCAGCCATCAGTCTTTGTTCAGCCCTCTGTTACTCCAGCTTCTTCCAGGTGCTCAGTGCCTCTATTCCTCAGGCTGTTTTCCAGAGGGGAAAGACTGGGATCCCTTCTGGTACTGTCAATGGATTTGATGTGTCCCCATCACTGCAAATACTGAAACTGTGGCAAGTGCCTCTAACTGTGGAGCTCAAGTTGAGGATTGTCCTTTCCAGGAGAGCTGCTTTCCAGGAGAGGAGTTGCTCAAAGTGTAGATGTGTAAACAGTTAACGTCTTCCATTAATATAAACGTCGCTGGGGAGGAAGCTCTAGGAGGTGCAATTTGCACCTCTTTCCACTGGCAGAGGTGTGAACTGAGTGAGGAAACTGCCAGCCTTTTGTTCCTTGATGGGAAATCACCGGGAAAGTTTTCCACCAGGCAGTTAGGAGAAAGGGACAGCGGTTTTGGAAACTCCAGTTTGTATTTTTTGGGTCATAACAACCTGGGTTTATGGGTGAGCAGGCATCTCTTGCCCTTCTCTTGTAGAGCCAGACCATGCCGCTGTGCTGTGTGTGTTGGTGGCACAAGTGATAGACCTGGACATCTTCTGCTTTCACATCACTCTCNTGAACGTAATGAATCCATCAGTTAAAGAAAATGTCATATGCTTTCCATAATATGCTTGTTATTTCAAGGCCAAATTCTATTCTCCTCAGCTCAGCAGTCCCTAACAGATATAATATTGAAACATATCAATTGTTGCATGTGGTATATATTTAAAAAGGGCTATTAAGTAAAAGGCATGTATTGCACAAAGACAGGGAGATGTTAAATGCTTTCACAGAGATGATAGAATACAAGTGTTTTAAGAATCTCCTGCAAATTAATCTGCGTTTAGTCATTTTCTCTTACATAAAAGTTAGAGAAATTACTGCTAGCAAACAAAAATCTATTTTAGACACACACAATATGTCTTGAAGGATCCAGTTTGTCATGCCAATAGTCTCATTGGCTGTGATTTGTATTAAAAAGATTTTAATTGCCCAGGTAAGTGCTTGCACCTGCTAAGACATTGAATATTAGAGCACTTTATTCTAATCTCTTATAATATAGGGCACACTTCAGCCATAAAATTATTCTCTATACAATTATAGCTCAGTTTTGCTGAGGTAAAAAGTGCAACTTAACAGTTTGGGTTTGCTCATTATTATTAAAATCATGCAAATTAGGATCATTAGGTAACAGTTGTGTAGTTAACTACTCAATAGCCTGGTCATTGCTTTTCCTTTTCACTGCAAACAATTGCAGGGATGGAGAAGTGTTACCTTGTAGCTCAGGCCGTGGAAGTGTGAGAAGCAGCTTCACACTGGAACTGCCGTTCAAAGGACACAAGTTCCCTTCAGACCTCCTCTAACACCTGATTCCTTGAGGTGTTTTTTTGACCTACTCTCCAAAGGAACCTGGACATGGGCAACTTGACAGGGTATCAGTGAACAGTGGTAGAGGTAGTGACACCTTTACTTGGAAGAACAGGGTTTCTGGAGGTACCATCTTGTCCCTATGGCACCAGGATAGAATCATAGAATCAACCAGGTTGAAAGAGACCTCCAAGATCATCTAGTCCAACCTATCACCTAACCCTATCCAATCAGCTAGGCTATGACACTAAGTCCCTCATCCAGTCTTTTCTTGAACACCTCCAGGGACAGTGACCAACACCTCCCTGGGTAGCCCATTCGAATGGCAAATCACTCTCTCTGTGAAGAACTTCCTCCTAATATCCAGCCTATACCTTCCCTGGCACAACTCGATGGAGCACAGGTCTCCATTGTGTTGGACCAAAAGCTGCAGTCAAAGTCTTGAAGCTTCTTATGACCTCTGAGCTGTGACTGACAGTGGCTGAAATAGGAAGCAAAGCTGCGCAGCAAGTAATGAAGGAAATGAAGTCAGTATGCTGTAAACCAACCTCCTTATAACAGTCATACACAAATCTAAGAATGGGGTTATTTAAGGATGTCCAGGGTTTGTTCTGACTACCGAATTAGGAGCTTTGAGTCCCAGTCAGTTGCCCTGAGCATGACACATCCTTACACACATGCCTTCCTGATAATCTGTCTTACAGAACAACACTATATTTCCTATCTGTGTTTTGCACCCATAATTTTCTCCTATTTCTTCCTGTGCTGTTCAGTGTCCTGTTCTGTCTATTCAGATGTCCATAAAGCTACTCAAAGTTGTTAGGAAAAGGGAAATCTGTGTAATGTTATCAACAGTTTTGTGTAAGATGCTTGGTTTTCTCATCCATATTTTTCCACTCAACTGGGAAATTTGTGATTTCAAAATATGGAGGTTTGTTCTGAATTGGAACAAAAGCAACAAAGTTGAAACTGCTTGTGAAAAATACATTTCTAGGGCACGCTATTTCAAATTAGTCAAAATGTTCTAGTTCAATAAATCAAAAGGTTTAATTACAATTATGTATTTCTTTTATAATTAGGGATATAATGTAAAGTAACAGTTCGGAACAACTTTTTCTTTTGCAATGAATAATTGACTAATGCCGTTCCAATGAAATTTAATTTTAGAGTTTATTCTCCCCAAAACCCTGTGATTCAATTCTGTTCTAAATGAAATTCTATCAAAAAGTGCTGGCTTCTGCAGCAAGTTCTTGTCTGACAAAGTGGCATTTCCTGATGGAGAATGTTTTACCCTGGCTCTTGCCTAAGTCCCCAGACCTCTAAACAAAATAATACTATTCTTTACTCTCCTCTATTATAAATATTTTGTTGTATATTGAAGGAATCCCATGTAGCTGAAGAGGGAAAAGATATCATGCTCTGGAGCTCAAGATACTTTGTGCTGGTCTTAATTGCAACTCAGAAATACAATGTGACTGGTTTCTGTTACAAATACCAGTTGAAATTAATCCCTGGAGGAACTCCAGTGCCTCTAGTGGAGTTGCTCCAAGAACATATTCAACTCTACTATTTTCATTAATCTGGGTTTTTTCACATATCACAATGTAACTGTGTGGCCAAAGGGTTTTGCATTCTCACAGACAGCTTCTGCAGGTCACAAAGCATGTTGCTGTGTTATCAGGGTTAGTTGTTTTACTTTGCCGTATATGAAAGGGGAAATACATTCTCCCTAGATATGTGGTCCAGAAATGCTGGTGCTGGGTGCACACATGTAAGTGCTGGGGAGAGGAGCCAGAAGGTGTTGAGTTCAGGGTGAGTTTCAACTCAGTCGGACTTATGCTAAGTCTCTTTGTCAATGCAAAAGTGTCCTATAGCAACCACAAATGTAAAGGATCCAAAATTCAGAGTAGATTAGACAGTTCCTTACCACAGTGGTGAAATCTGTCCTTAGAAGATCTGGGTTGTTGACTTCTTTAAGAGCAGAAGAATTCAAGAAGTCCCAATGATGAGTCTGGACAAGAAAGTTACTAGTGTTTGTATAAGAGGAATTATTTGGGATATTTTAAGTGGAAAGATTAATGGGATGGAACTGAGATAAGGAAAACTTCAAGTGATGCTGTGGAAAAAAATATGGTCTAGTGACCAGTGAATGGGCCTTCCAAGAGATCTAGGATAACCATACCATACTGCCCAGTAAAAATCATGGTGGGAACAGACTGAATGGAGAATTTTAGTCATCAGCAGGATGGACAAGGTGCCCTGTGGGATTTTTAGAATGATCCAGAGTATTTGTTTTTATCTTTTGTTTTCTAATTGACCAAAACATATACAGCAGAACCTCACAGGGCCGTGCTGAGCCAAAAACTCTTGCTTAAGTTAGAGGAAGAACTTTTGAGTTGGGTCTGTTGGAAAACATCCACATGTGGAATTGTAGGAGTCAAGACACAAGAATTTCCCTCCAAAATTCTCATTTCACTGTCTAACCTCCCTATAGAGCACTTGTGGGTAATTAGCAATTGTTTCCAGTAAATGGCTCTCTGATCATGAGGACAATCACATTTGAAGGAAATTATTGTAAAAACACAGTTTATGGATAGGCCCTTAGTCTAACAAGTGCCTCACTGCTGGAATGCCTCTACTTGCAACTAAGCGGTTGCCAGCCGTTGTATGAAGTGTTTGTGGCTCATCTGCCACAGGCATCCAACAGCATGCTGGGGATAGAAGTGCCGACTTCATGATGGCTGATCTTCTGCACAATGACATTTCATGGTTAATGCATATCACAGTTATGTGCACTGTCTCAACATACATTGTCTTTGAAGGATACAACTCATGAAGGAACATCTTAAAACGGACTCTAATTTTTAAAATATTTTTTTTAATGTGCTTGAAGTAATGTTGGCCCTTGATATACTGCTGATGTAAACACCTTTATTGCTAAGTGTCCCACAAGGGAAATCCGTTTTCTTTCTCATCAGCTGCAGCATCAGGTCTTGGAATAACTGAGGAATCTTTCTCCCATCTACTTCATTCTTTGTAACACTTTACTACCTTTTCAGGCCAAAACAGTCTCTCCAGTACCCTGTGCTACGAAGAACGATCCTTGACTATTATGTTGTTGACCAAACTTTCCTGACTGTCTCTTCTCTTTTGTGTAACAAAAGGTACCTGTGTCCTTTCCAGGAGCTCTTGGTGGTTGCACACACACACATGTACAATGCATGTAGAAGTAGCTTAATGTTCTGGCAAAGAGGTATTTTGACTACATTGGCACTGAAATTTAGCCCCCTCAGGGCTAAAATTGCCTTGTCACTAAGAGCCCAAAGGAAGGAAAATACGTCGAAATGTTATACTACTTTACTATTACTTGTTTTCAGCAACATCATTATTCTATGAAGGGATCTATACCTTGTGAATCAAATCTGCAGGCACAGCTATTTGCCATACAGGACACATCCCACTTGTTTCATTTTCTAAATCATAAATATTACAAATTCTGGAGAAATTCTATAAACATGTTCATACCTGAATTCATCAGCACAATGCTATATTTATATAAACTGGTCCTTGTGATGATGGGGTTTATNTCAATTAAATGTAGGGAAAATAAAATGAGCTTGATAAAACTGGGGTACCTCTAGCAATCTGAGTTCCACTTTAAAATAATAATAGAAGCACCATTCTTCTCACCTGAACCTCAATCAGCAACACCATATTCGATTTGCTTCCACAGGCCCCTTTGAGGTGCTTCCCAGCCCAAGCAAAAGGAGAGTCTGATCTTTGTGTAATTGTCTTTTGCTTTGGAGTCTCAGCAAGTACCGTTTACAAATGAGCACAGAAAGTGTGGCAGCTCGGCTTCCTCATCAGGACCAAGCACGAGAAACACGTTGGCAAAGCTGGTGTGTGCAGGAGTAAGACAGCAACCAGGCAATTTGGGTTGGATGTTACAAGCAAATTACAAATGTCACGTTTCTTTGTTTTGAGAATTTATAACAGCATGAAATGAGCATCTCAGGAATGGGCTTGAGGAGAGGTGGAGCATCTCACTCCGCTGATGGACAGGCTACCTTGTGCTAGGGTCTGACTCTGTGGGGCTGTCTCCTCCCAGCTTTGTCTGCTGACCTCGGGTGCTTTTATCCCGAGTAACCACACATGCATTTATCACATAACTTTATGAACAGTGAAGGTTTATTACATTGCACTTAAACCTCATTTAACCTTTTCTCAGGAAGCAATGCTTTAAAGTGGGTTTGCAGGAGTTTGCAAAATCCTGGTAAGCCGCTTCTGAAGTGGGGTGCACACAATCTGCCTCCAAGACAATGTGCAGGTGTAAACCCCATTTCTGCTGCCTTCATTTTTCTGCCACGAGGCAATATATTGCAACCTGGCAAGGGTTCATCAGAAGATATAACTTCAGGCATGGAATTGTTTATTTATAAGTTAATCACTGGCTAAAAAGTCTCCCTCTTCCATAGTGGCACTTTGGCCCAGACACCCATCTGTGTAGGCAGCCTTGGGGTAGTCCTCAGGCCCAAAGACCTCCTGTGAGCTGCCACACTGCTCAAAAAGTTCTTCTGGAAGGAAAAGAGTGAAACAGAGAACTAGAGTTGAATAGTACAAAAATCTTCCTGGCAGAAGCAATCCCACAGGGAAGCTAAAGCTAATCCTGCCACTTGGGATGGTAAAAACTTGAATGAATAAAGTTCCAACCTAATGATATCAGGGGAACACCCCTCGCGGGTGAGGAAGCAACTTGTGAGACTCCAAAGCTGAGTAGTGTGTTTACTTTCAGTAATTTCAGTTCATGTCCTGCGTTGACCTTCAGTGTGCGAAACATTTGTGCCACTTGGGAATAGAAAAACATAATGAGAAAGATGTGAGATATGATCAAGAGTGTTTAGTAAAACAGATGATGTATTAAATCTGGTAGAGGAAAACCCCTCTTCAGTTTCTGCAAAGCTAAAAAAATAAATAAAAATAGCCATGTCCATAAATTCTCATCACGCTAAGGCTGGGTAGTAAAACGTACATCCCTATGTGTATGACCATGCATTATCCTGCTGGGTTAGACTATTGTCAGTACAGAATTGGTGCCATCACAGTAAGCCAGGTAAATAAAATTTATTTACATTTTCTGTTTTGTAGTTCTGCTTGGGTTAAAGGCTCACTTTTCTGATGTAATATCTTAAGCCGAACTGTTTTGCTTTGTTTCAAAGCACTGCAAGTGTTTTTCAGCAAACAGTGCGATCAGAGACCACAGAAATGAGAAAGAAAAGATTAACATTGTTTGCCCATCCAGTTTCCCATGAACTCAGGGATTTCCCTGGCAGGAAACACCCTAGTATCCAACTTTTACTGAACTCTGAGCATCTCACACCTGACATTGCCTCTGTTTCTTGAAAATTTTCTTACATAGAAGCTCATAAGCACAAAGGTTTCTCAACATTGTCAATGAAGACATTTCTTCTTAGAAAGTCTGAGTCTCTGCTAGGTGCTGCCAAAAATAAATATAATCTTCCAAGTTGGTGGCAAATGTTACCAGAGGTTGATAACAATGACTTTCTGTAGCTTGTGGAATGAGTGAAGGAGTTGTAGAAATGGATATATTTAAAGTGGTTGAGCCAGAGTGTGTTACTTGCAAGGCAACCTGACAACAAAATGAATAATTTACCTAGCAGTATGACTGCAATGGGTTGAATCTTCCCAAGTCAACTTAGAGGTAAGCAAGAATGTACCATAACAGTGTGTTTTTGAACCATAGCATAGGGACTTAATTGATTTACTCTTTATTCTTTTCAAAAGACAGCTGGATGTCAAAGGTCTTTCTTTTGTGAAGTACTGGAAAACCCGTTGTCAAACAACCTCTACTCATTTAATAATTTATCCCATTTTGTAAAAGAAAGGCTGCTGACATGCAGTAAATCTAGTCCGTGTTTAAATTACTGCATTGAACAATAATAAGAGGAATGAATAATCTAGTACATCTATTTAAAATTAAACATATATGAAACTGTTTTTCCAAATGATCACCAAGGGCTATAGTTTAAAGGCAGGACAGGAATCACAAGCAGAAAGAAAATGCCAAACAGTAGTTTGCAAGTGGCAGCAGAATTATTTATTCTATTTTTTCTATACATAAGGAATAGAGCTAAATGAACAATGTTTAAGCATGTCAGAATTTCATCAATTTTGCATGAACATTCACAAATATCCTGGTGGGGGTAATTGCTTGCAAATACATTTAAACTAATGATATGTTATATCCTTACTTGATATAAAACTATTAAAAGATACATTATTGCATTTGACAATGCCATGAAGCTGGGTCAAAGCTTAATGACAGATTTCTGCATTTGTAAATTAAGATACACTCTGCTGGAAGCAAATATTTTGTAAAAATAAAAACCATCTACTATGAAAGTTTGATCATTGATCTAAGGTTGCATTTTGGTTTCTCTAAGCACTGGGCTTGTAAAACTGGAGAAAAGGAAGATTCCTTTGGAAAGGCAACTCTGAAAAATCTGTTGTGGCTGTTCCCCATGCAACAGGACTGTTGAAACCTGTTGAAAATATTGTATGTCTTTAACAGTCCAGTTGGAGACTTGATGAGTGATGCTTATGCATCAGCTAGGAAGATTACTGGGGTTTTCTGAAGGAAGATCTAGACAATTTATTTTATCTAAAGTTGAGGGTGCTGGGGAGGCTTTTTAACCTGGGAAAAAATTCAGAAACTGGTACTGATAGCATCAAAAGACTGAAGTCAGAAAAATTGAGGTTACTGTGACAAATTTGTTAAGGCCTGACCATATCTCCCTTGCTCAGTTGCCCATCTGAGGCATCTCTGGTTGATTTGGCCACACATACCAGCTGTTATTTTACTTTCGTTTTTTTTCTCAAGGAAGTTTACAATCACTATGGTGTTATGCTAGTGAGCAATTTCAATTATTTCATATCGATTATAATCACCAATAAATATTTAGAAAACAACATATCCACAGGATGCAGCCAGGCAGCCTTCAACGGGCAATGGAAAAGTCTTAGAGCTGTTGCAGACATCTTGGAAATAGCTTGTTGTCCAGGGAAATGCCATAGAATGTTATGACCATGACAGAGAAACTGAAAAGACTTCTGGGTAGTCTGGATTCTGTGATGCTGTGATTACATGTCCTCGTATTATGTCCATAGTCATAAAGAAAACATATCCCTTATGAAGGATGGTGCATCCTGCAGAGATACAGCCACACACGACCTCTCTACAGCCAGGAGGCAGTAGTGAGACAGCAGGATTAAAGATTAATTCTCCCTTACCTCACCCAGACAGCTGCCACAAATTACTATGATGACTGCATAAGTGAGCCCAGACTGGTTCCAGCCCATGTTCAGGAGCTGGCCCTGATGCTGGTGCTGTATCTGCTCTGGGGTGGTTTATGTTCCCGCTTGCAGCTCTTTTGCAGCAACCTATGGGCCTCCACTGCATTGCAATGGTGAAATATCCTTTCCCATCACTTCTCACGCTCTCTTTCACTCTTTGAATTGCTCTGATTCCTAACATCATTGAGGATTATTATAACCTCCCTTCATAATGTACTATAAATTTTATTACAAAGCACAAATTTTTCAGCTCCCAAGCCCCATCTTAGAGGGAGACAGTGTGCTGTAGCTCTTCCGCTCACTGTAATGTGAGCTGAGAGCTAATGAAGGTCTTTATGTAAATTTTCCAGTTATCAGGTAAAACCTTCACATCGAAATCTGTCACATGTTATAAAAATTCTTTATGTTATCAAATGCTAATGATAACTCAGAACACAGAGCCCACGGAGGGGCTTTGAAATCCTTCATAAAAACTGCATTCGGTCCCAGCAAGTGGAGCCTTGAATTTCTACTCTGACTACTCTGGTTTGTAATTAGCATAGTGCAGGCTTCTCTGCCCTCTGAAACCATAATGTTAATTACAAAAATTACACTGTGTTTAAAAGTGCAATTAAGAGACTGTGCCGCACAAAGGGAGCCATGGAACCTCTTTGCACACTTTGAAGCCAGGTCACAACGCAACCCATGAA
Organism: Semnornis frantzii; assembly: GCA_013399775.1. Classification (NCBI taxonomy): domain Eukaryota; kingdom Metazoa; phylum Chordata; class Aves; order Piciformes; family Ramphastidae; genus Semnornis; species Semnornis frantzii. The sequence continues at coordinate 36,001 of VWYK01092256.1, read as the reverse complement.
AGAGAGTCCAAGGCTCGCTCCCTGCCATAGGCTTGGGAAGATCATAGGGAGAGCTCAGCTAAAATGAGCTCTGGTGGGCTCTGCTGAGCCCTTAATGAATAATACTCATTCTTCGGAGGGAAAGTGGTAAAAGACACAAGGGGAGGGAAATACTGAACTAATTAAGGACCTGATCCTGCAGTGGTTACTACATCTGCTTGGGCTGACTCTTGTAGCACTTAGTAAATACTGGGTCAGACTCTTGGAGGTCATAGTACAATTGAAGCCACAACCAGACAATGATTGCTACAGCCTTTTGCATGGCATGTGAGAACAAACAAACAAAAAAATTGCTTTGTGTTTTTGCTGTATTGATTAATTTGGAAAAAATAGAATTCTCCTGCCCCAGTCCTTGTCTGAGGGTTTGTGTTGAGGTTATCCCCCTGTTATACAGGTGGTGCTGGGGGCAAGCATAGTGGTTGCCAGTCAAGGGACTGGCCCTACCTGCAGGTCTTTATCTCTTCATCTCACAAAGGGAGAAAAAGGCAACTACAAAGTACTTGTGCAGAGGCAAGAAAAAGGGGGAAATGTGACCCATGTGATATCAAGTGTTGCACAAAAGACTTGGAAAACCAATCACAAAAAGAAAATAGTGTTTTGTTTGTTTTTTTCTCTTAAAACCATTTGATAATATGAGATTTGTTAGGCTTTCCACCAAAGGCCTTACCAATGCCTTGCACAAAGCATTAATAATTAATTAAGGCCCAGAGCACCTCTCTGTGGCTGGTATGTGTACACCAGCTTATCAATAGAGAAACTGAGGCACAGGAGGTAATGTGGGCAGCTTAGCCAAGGGCAGCTGAGAACATGGCCCCATCTTTCCCTTCATTATCACCTCCTTACCTGGCTGAGAAAAGTTCAGTAGCTCTCCAGCATCTGTGGCTGGTGGGTGTTTTGAAGGAGGGTGCAGTGGATACTAAACTCCTGGACTCCTCTCTTTCAGGTCTCTGCCTCGGTTGAGGTCTGAGGCTACTCATCAGCCTCCACTGGCAAAAACTGGGCACACGCAGTGACGTGTGGGGCAGGATAAGGCCATAAGGTGAGTGCAAAGCTCCCGGCCCAGGTGCGATACATACTATGAGCTATTACCTTTATATGGTCTTTCCTTGAATTTTCCAGTAACTTTACCGTATAGCCTCACGTAAAAAAACTTCACTAACTGTTCAATAAATCACCAACCTGACCTTTTCCAGTGAAAACGAGCACTGCCATGGGTGACGCCAAGTGCATGTGGTGGGGGCATATGGGGAAGACAAAGGGGAACCCGGTTTCACTGAGAAACTTCAATGCAACCAGCAGCCTCGGGTTTATTTTCCTTTGGTGCCTGAAAAAAACCCACCACTTTCCTTCTTTTTGCCTTCTACCTGCCCAACTGGTTATAGACCCAGACAGTTTACATATGTGATCCTTCCTGTTTAGAAAATTAATGGTGTTTTCTGGCTCCAAATCACAGCTTGTGGTGCTCTGCAGGCGATGAAAAACTTGGCCAGCTTCAGCAGCAAAGCAGCCATTAGAAAATTAACCCTTGGTGGCAAAAGAGCAAAGGTACCCCAGTGAGGTCCACGAGAAGTGGCAGGCTGTAGCTTTCAGGTGTACCTACATATGTTAGCAATGTAAAACCAGCGCAGGCAGTCCCCCCAGAGAGTGCCCATCAAGCGTGTTTGTAGTTGGATACTGTGGAGAGGGCATGGCCGTATCACTTGGCAGCGAGAGCGACCAATATGCCATGATTTTCATTAGAGCACAAGAGAAGCACAGAGTGGAGATTATGAATCAGAGATGTCTCTCTTAGCTCAATCTGACTGCAAAGCATTTGGGCATTTGCTCCTTGGTGCCGCACCAGTTCCCCACTGGTCCAGCATTAGCTATTCACAACTCTCTCTGTCTTTTATCAATGGCAGTGCCGTGCAGGAGTGAAAGTGCAGAAAACTTAAAATAAGTTTTAAGGAAAAACCTCGTGTATCACTTCAGGTTTCTTTTTAGCTCTGATGTGACAGTATTTCTGAGATGTAAAGGGCTGCACCCAAAACCCAGGGGTCATGAAAGCACTGAGCATCACCCCTGCAGTGGGGATTCATGATCTGCTGATGGATTTTGCAAAGATCCTCAATTTTGGTGATATGAAAGTTGTCACTGTGCCAGGGGATTCTTGGAGCTTCCCAAACTGCCTCAAAGCAGAGAAACAGGAGACAAAATGGGGCCAAGGAAAAACAGTACTGAGGATCTGAGTACCCTTACTGTTGGGATGCTTCATCTCCCTGATGAGGGCAGCTGGGAGCAAATCCACACTCAACATTCTTCTGTCCTCTGCACGGATCCCTAGGGTGCCCCAAAGCCCTGTTGGGTGGTCATAGTTTGGGTCTGTACTGGCTCTAATTCATAAGGAAATGAGACAATGCTATTTTAAGATAGCCTTGGGAACAGGACAAGTGGGAGGATGCTGCTATGACATTGGCGTTACTTTTCTTACCGGTGAGCCAAGAGGGTTTTGTTGGGGTTTTGCAGTAGGATATCTGAGGTGACCATTTGTGCTGCAAAAGGCTGGGGGGTCGTGCTGGCACCGTTCTTCTGTGAGAGACTTTGTGATGTCACTGTACCATGTCAAATGTAGGGCTGCTATTTGGGTTTTTCTGCTAGTGTCCTTCCTGTTGCCTTTTCTACACTCACACTTGGCTCCTGTTCTACAAGACCTCTTTTTTTTTTTTTTTTTTGTTTATTTGGTTTCGTTTTTATTTTTGTGACATGTTTTTAAATTGAAGAGCATCAGGGCAGGCTGTGGATGTTGCTGCCTACCTCTAGCAGACAGTAAGGTGATAGGACCAAGGATCCTGCACTGGATACAACAGAAACCTGATGAGCATGGCCTCTGCTACCCCCTGGTGCTGTGCACACTTGCCCTGCAATATTAAATCTGGATTTTATCTTTAGCCTTATGGTGGCAGAAACCATAACTGTTAATTTCACTGCCTCTGAACTTGGGCTGCACAGCACTCAGGGAAAGCCGTCTGTCCTCCTTCCTGCCCCAGCTAAAACCGCCCAAACCAGGGCCAAATAACAGCAACTAAAATATCCTAAAATGAAGGCTAGTATGGTTATAGATGATGAATCTTTCAATCAGCCTTCATTAATGCTATTTATAGGATTAATGGCATATAGTAAAAACATCAATAATAATTTTTTGATCATCTTTTCAGCTGGTAGCATTGAGCCTTTCCCTGTGCAACCTCACTGGGCTAAGGAGCAAAGTTACTGCAGGGGGATTTGATCTCTAGAGAGCAGATAGGGCATGTTCCTCTTCTCCCTTTGACAACCACTGCTATAATGCTTCTACAGACCTGTCTCAACCTCTCAGTAAACTTGGCACAGCCCAGGACTTTCCAGAGTTGCTGCACAGCAAAATCTTCTCGGGAAAAAACTCATTTTGTATTACCTGGGCTGGCATTGCTGACCCCGTTATGAACTGAATGGTAAATCGTACGAGGAGCTTGCTTTCCTTCTCCTTTTCAGAATGTGTGGCACAGCAGAGACTAGTGTTAATGTATAAAATTAATTGCCCTGGTGAGACATTTCTTCCAAAAAAGTAATAATACTCAGGATTTTAGCCTCATGAATGTGAAAACCCTCTGGTATACTAGTAAAATGAAACGGTTTCACAAAATAACATCCCAAATAACTGGGTTCCTTCTACCAAAGGACCCCATGTTGTTTTCTCTTAAGCAATATATATATTAAAAAAAAAAAAAAGTCATTATTCCTTTGGACTTAATAGAACATAATTGGAAAAAAATCTTTTAAGAAAGCATAAAGTAATTGCTTTCACTTTTCCCACTCAAACTGATGTTGCTCTCTTCCATCCTCCATGTAAAGTGAAGAAGTCTTTAAAGTGTTCAGATCATTCAGGAGTCAAAGAGAAAAAAGAGCAAACCAGCTTTCTTCTCTTTCTTATTTACAAACTGAACTATGATGTTTATTTGTGGTGCTAATGTAACCTCTGACATCTCCCTTTGGTTTGAAGGGCTTCCTGGTTTGGTGTATTGGGTTTTTTTTTTGTTTGTTTGTTTTTGTTCTTGTTTGTTTGTTTGTTTCTTTGGTTGTTTTTTTCTGTTTTGTTTTGGTTAATGACAGTTTGGGGGATTATTTCCGTTTAAATTTTTTTTTTTCTTTAGACACATTTGACCAAACTTTCGAACAGCCCTGGTTTGTAAATCTAGTGTCCGTTGCCCCCTCCTCCTGCTCCCCAGAAACTGCATGCTCCTACTGTGCTGCATTCATAATCAAATTAGTGCACTGTGAATAGGTTAAAAAAACTGCCATCCAGCCGCTGCCACGAAAGATATTTTAGCCCGCTCCACACAAAGCCCTCCCTTCTCTTCTCCCGTTGTCTTTTTCCTCTCCCTATGTGAGACATAGAGACATTCATGTGGACAGAAAGATCTTTACCTTACTTCTCTGCAATCTTAGCCTCTTTATTTATAACCCCCCCCCAACCCAACACAGCAAACCAAAAGTAAATTCTCTAGAAATGAACTACACATGGGAGAAAAAAGGGGCTCTAGTGGGGTGGGAAGACGGTGGGCTGCTGCACGAGAGATGCTGTGGGGAGACAGCACTGGAGATAGTTGTCCCAGCTACGAGATAAAAGCTACATTACATGAAATTAATGGAGGCTGTCTGAGACATACATGAATCACTGTTTCAACACTAAGAAACCAGCACAAAAGAATAAAGAAATCTGAGTACTAACTATATCTTCAAAGGTCTCCTATTTACCCAGCTATACTGGGTACTGACACAAGTGGGGGGAAAATATAAGAAAAAAGCACTGCTGTGATCGAATGAATGAGACCATATGAGCTATATTGGTGCCGTATGCATTCTATTTAGCTGATATCAAACACAGTTTAATGAAAGTTAAATAGTTTCTGAGGAGTGCATGAGCTGGAACAGATTAGATTCCACCGAGGGGTCTGTCAGCATATTGTTGCTCACATGTATTCCCTGCTCAGAGCTGCCACAATTCCAGCACTCCATTAGCAATACACAAAAGACTTATGCAGATAGCGGGCATAAGCACGTACCGCCATGTTGGGAAATTAAAAAAAGAAAAA
>VWYK01092256.1:8890-21736 GCA_013399775.1 Semnornis frantzii | reverse complement strand
GAAGTGGTCAAAACCTCAGTATTTTTCTGTGATGAGGTCGTTTATAATTTATGCCCATTCCCTCCTGCTGGAAAATTCCTCTAATTCTTCCCATGTGAACAGAGAGCATGAAAGGAGCACTGAGAGTCTCCCCTCTTGCTTTCCCATTCATTTTCTTGGGCCAAAGCCCTGTGGACAAAGCCCATTCCAGGTGCAGGACAGCTTTTCCTGTAATTTACTAATGACATTCTTATCAAGAGTGTTACCTTCAAAACTATTTCCTTGCAACATTAATTATCCCTTGAACCACCTTGCTCTCAGCACAAAGGGGAGAGAGCCTTTGCAGGATTCTTACTTTTTTTTTTTTTTTCCTGTTAAGTACCATATGTGCTTGGTTTTGCATTTATAGAGCAGTTGCCAGCCACCTTGAAGATATCACAGCATGCACTCTAGGAACTGAAGCTAACAGGGTGGTTATAGTTTGCTTATGCACTGTAATGCTTCCCATATAACCTAGTGGTGAAGCTTGTGGTGCTGGACATGTAAGAATTAAATAAAAGGTTAAAGAAATAATAATTTTACCAAAGTGACTTGAGATTCAGCTAGGATAATATCTTTTGAGGCTTACTCTTCTCTGCAAGGTTCAGCTGACTAATGTGGTCTTCCACAGCAAAGAGAGATGAGGCTGTGATCAGCTCCATGGGTACAGAGGTTACTGGCTGAAGGCAGTCTGACAGGATTTGGGAGTAGAGAGAGGGGTTAATCTCTTATCCTCTTTGCCCAGAGGAATGTTTATCGCCTAGCAGGGAAGGTCTTCTTTCCTTCAGTGAGTTAAGTCAGGCTCTGCTTTGTTTGATGCTGCCCATTTGAGGAAAGCTTCTCCCTGACCTTCTGCCAAAGAGACTGATGACAAGGACAGTTTGAACTAACCTTGACATTCACCAGGGTGAATGGCTTTTTCCACAAGAAGTCAGCAAGCAAGGAGAGCCAGTCAAGAGCTAACGAATCTGTACCTGAGGGAAAATGAACAACAATTATACTTTTAAAGGAAAGTCTTCTCTGGCTCCCTCTGTGCTTAAATCTTGGAGGATTAACTCTTCCAGCTTAGTCCTGTTGCCTCTTGACTGGTATCAGGGAGGCCACCAGTGGAGGTGCAGGTTGGGAAAACCTCAGTGGGAAGGAAAACATGCTCAGCTCTCTGCTGTCATGCTGGATAAAATTTTCACAGTCTGTCCTTTCCCTCTCACAGCCTTCCTTTGTCCCTAGCTCAGGGTATCAGCTGAAGTGACTTGAACACGGACTGATGGTTGGGCTACTGCTGCCTATGGGTAGTCCATCATGAAATGCATCTTTAAAGGGGCTTTTAAGGCTAAGTTTCAGTCCTATGATTTAGAAAATGGAGTAATCACAGTGACCACCACCAGACCTGGATCAGGTCTTGGTGGATTTGGTTATTACGCATGGGCTGATTTCTAACATGGGAAAGGACCAAGCTGTACCTCAGCCTGTGATTTTTATTGGGGTGTCCCCAGGTTATAAAAGCAGAGGCACATAGAGCCTACTGTGCCCTTTTCCTGCTTGGTGAAGGAGGTTTTGTTGGCTGCTCAGCTGATATCAGGAAACAATAGAAAAGCATCAGCGATTGCAACATATTTCACTTTTCTCAGTACTGTCCAGATGATGTATTCTTAGTCCTAATTAGGTTGTTCAAAGCCTGGTTTTTGTGAGTAAGCCATCATTGTGTGAAGATTGGCCTGACAGTCCTCTGGCCTGTTCATTCACAAATCTTGGCTGTTACTTCATTTACTGTTAACTCATTAGAGTATTCTTCCTGTGGCTGGAGGGAAGTACCAGAGGTGTTGGGATGGATGGATGGATGGATGGATGGATGGATGGATGGATGGAGATCGGGGTATGGTGAATTTCAACCCACGCTGGTGAACCTCACTATTTCATGGAGGTTATGCACTTGCAAGAAGTTTGTGAAGAGACTGGCTGGTGCAGTGTGAGTCTATTTTTCTGGGATGCTGGAGAAGTGACTGTAGCCAGTTTTTGTCTGGAAGCACTTGGACTTGAGGCACATGGGCTGCTTTTCTGAGTCTGCAACTAATTCGTGTGTGCATAACTCCTACTGGCTGGACTAAATCGAGCTCTGTAAAATGTATTTATTAATACTTACTTCCTAGGGCTGTTTATTTTAATGTTTGCAAAAGGCTTTGGAAGGCTAAGCAAAGGGAAAGCATGAGCTCCAGCACTGAATCTTAAGCACTGGCAATGGAGACGGTTGGCAAAAAAATAACAGTACATTTTCCTCGGGATAACAAAAGTAGCGCCGATGCCATCTTTGTTGCATGATCATCGTCTAAGGGATGTTTTAGAAAAAACCTACAATGATTTAAGGAGGGCATGAAACAACACTGGGAAAATGGGCTGGTAAAACAAACTGGGATATGACCCATATGTGTTTGCTTCTCAGACTACTCCCAGTGGGGCTTTGCTCAGGTGTCACCACTGTATATGAGCAGTGGGAACAGAAACAGGCAACACCACAGATAAACTAGGACTGGAGTTAGTACACGTGAGAATCTGACAGATTTTGCATCTTTGATCAAATAGATGAGACTGACCAGCCCAAGCAGGAACTGGGGTGCTGGCACAGAGGGAAGGGCCAAAGCTGTAGCAGTGGGGCCACTGAGCACCTGTGGGTGACGGTTGGCAGAGTCATGCTGTAACTGGATGGGTGCATAACCCTGTGAGAGGCTGGAGACAAAGCCCTGGCGCTGGTGAGGCTCCCAGGGAAAAAGTTGTATACAGTGGAGAAGATAATATTTCATCTCCCTGCAGGTCAGTTGGTTCTCGGCAGAGTGTTCCCTGTTTGAGATTTGAGGATTTGCAGACAGACAAACTCCACAACCCAGCAAAGGTCAGTCTAAATATCAGACAGATAAACAGCACCTTCGCTGTAAGTGCAGCTCCGATTTATGGTGCTCAGTTTACTCTTTCCTTTACATGATAAAGTAAAATGTGTGCTTCTTCAGAAGGCAGCAGCTGAAAAATTTAAAGTAACATAACTTCCTGAGGTTTTTTTAAAAGAAATATACTTTCTTGCAGCCACAGCCTGCTTCTCTCTCTCTCTCTCCGTTTTTTTTGTTTGTTTGTTTGTTTTTGTTTTTTTTTTTTTTTCAAATCTCTGACTATTTTGCTTTGGAGAATTTCTCCTTCCTGAAACCCAGCCCTCCAGAAAAATGTGACACTTGCCTTGCAGTTGCTTTTACAAATCAAGACCCTGGTGAAAGTGATTCTGCAGGAGGAATGCACTGAACAAAGACCATCTAGAGGGTGTTGGACTCTCTTCCTTGACCGAAGTTGTGCTTTGGTGGCTCAGCCTACCTATGGTAAGCAAGCTGCTGGCAATGTACAGGGCAACAGACGTGTCCTCCTGCTGTGCTGGCAGCTATCTACAGCCCTGGGGCAAGCTCAGGATTAATCAGGGCAAGTTTCACGCACAATAATCAAGAGTCTTATGAAATGGGCATTTTGCGCAATTAACATCCAAAGGATCAGATTGAGATAAGGAAGAACAAGACATAAGATATTTCAAAATCTTAGTCTCTGCTACTTCTGCTTAGGTAGAGTAGAAAATGAAGAGATTTAAATTTGTACATGAAATTCTAAACATGTACATGTTAGAATTTCCCTGTGCCATCCTCAATGGAGCCCACATTCCCCATGCCCCATGAACTGTCTTTAGAATGTAAATTATGTTACAATGGGAAACCACCTTCGACAGTACTAAAGTGGAGAAAGGAAGTCACAGTGAATCAGTATCAAAGTCCCTTTAATTTTCTTCTCACTGACCTTGTGGACAAGATCTATGTAATTAAACTATTTCAGCACTTTTACTATCGACAGAATGCAAAGGATATATCAAATACTTTTCTTTAAGCTAAACTATTTTTCATTAGTCAAGTAGTTTAGAAAATATCACATTGGACCATAAAACTAAGGGAAAAAAAACACCAAAACAAACAACAGTATTTTCACCCTTAAAAAAGTATTTTTGTTGCTATAGGTTGTTCATCACAACAGCTATCTCATCATAGATGCCAATAAAGCAAACCCTGGGTCAGCTGGTCAGTTCAACATTTGTCTAGAAATTGTGTAAATTATCATTAATAATAAAAAAAAATCCAGTTATTTGTAGCATTTTTATAACACAATACAATCATAATAATGCTATGAAAAATGTGAGTATTAGCTTGATTGCTTTGAAGTTCGTTCCAGGAATTTATATTTCACAAGGATGTCCCTACAGGTTTTACAGTCAGTAGGAGACATTTGAGTACAGAAAGGAATAAAATGGAACTTATCTCTTTCAAGTTTTTAGGCTTCTGCGGGCTCAGGCTAAAGGGATGTGTGAGTTTATTTTTTAAGCAAGGATGACCTTTTCACCATTAAAATGGAATGCAAAGTTTTAGTGCTTTAAATTCAAGATTGACATTTTATATTGTTTCAGTTTAAAAATTTTTTTTTTGAGAAAAGCTGGTTTCCTTGAAAGCATGGCAGATTATCGAAGAGAAGGCAACAAGTTAGAGCACAAACTCAGGCAGAGAGGTGAGGACTTGAATATCCATGGCGATGGGCACCAAGCTGTGTGTATACAGATCCTGCTATTGAAAACCCTCACAAGACAGGCAACCTTCTAGGTGCCGATACGAGCAGGTGCCCAGGTCGCACCTCTTGCACCCCATTTACTCCTACTTTATGAGACAGAAGAGTGAAACATTAGTAAAACTGTTTATTCCAGATTACCTCAAAATGCATTGGGGATTTGATATAATTACTGGAATATTCCCCTGCTATCCATGACTGGGGCAGTGTAGATACAGTGCTATATTGTATTGCAAAAAGAACTCATCGTACAGAGGGCTTCTTTGAGTTGTGATGGAAATGTCCAGGAATTATTTTATTCCTGGTAATTTTTAATTTTCTTTTTCATTACGTGAGTGAACACAGTCTTGCAGTTAGGCCTGGATGCACATCCAGTAAAGCAGCAAATAAATCCATCAGTACATAGGTGCATATGTATTACGGTGTGAATCCTGGTGTCTTTCTTGGTTGAAATGAGAGCTCTCTTTCTCACACAAAACATCACCGGTGAGAGCGGCAGCAATGACAGTCAACATTTGGTATTCTTTGAAGAAAGTTAGTTTTTAAGTTTTTTTGTCACACACACATTCAGACCTAAAGATTGTGTTTGTCTTGCAAAGCAGCAGCATTGGACCCATACTTTTTCTGAGCTAGAGCCAGTCAGTCCAGCTAGAACAAAGTTTTATGTTGTCATGAACACCACATTTTATTTTCTCTTCTTGTGGTTTCTTTGGGAGATTTTACCAGTCTCGATGGAACACCACATTGCACAGAAGAAAGGGTGGAGGGATGTGTGAGGTATTCCTGCATTGCCACTATGATGCTTGCTTGGGTTTCACTGGATGTCCCAGGGTCAAGGTCGTGCATTCAGCCTTATGTGGTCAATGAGGGGACATCCCCCTTGCCACTCCCCCCAGTGCTTGAGCATCACCAACCTGAGCACTGCTGGGTGTTTCCATGGTGATCACAACTGGGCTTTTCTCTATAGTTACAGTAGTACCCTGGCTGTGGGATGGGGAGCTGCTGCTAGAGGGTACCTGATGATCCCAGGACAAGTGGGCAGGGAGACTTGCCAGGTGGGACAAGCAGTAGTTTGGGCACATAAGATCATATGTAACAGCTGGAGAAGTTTTTCACTGCTGTCAGTCTGGGTGCAGAGCACATCTTTCTAGCTCCCCCTGAGACCTGCAGTTTCCCTACATGAACAGGGACTAAAATCTAGCCCTATTAATCACCTGGCTTCAAATATCGCCCTTTGTGTCACCTTGTGCCATATGGTGGAAAATGGTATCCCACCACCATGGGGATGAGAATGTTCCTGGGAGGACAGAGCAGCTCAGGAGCAAGACCACCCACAAGTGTTACAAACAGGTACTTTATTTCAGTTTGGCTTATGTGATGTGGACATGCACCTGCGTGGTCTGGTCTTCACCACAGCTGCGAGCCCTTTTACTCCAGAAGAAGATGGAGCACAGCTGGAGCACAGTCAGATCAGCACTTGGGATCGTCCTGGAGGTGCTGTGACTGATAAGCTGCACTGGGCACCGGAGTGTGCCCTAGAGATGGCTGCTCCATGCATACAACTGAATATGTGAGAAATTGTGGAAGTGCATTGGATTGAGACCTTCTGAATTTTAGCACTTTAAGAGAGAGTTTTACTTCAAAGTATATAAAGGAGGTTAAGCATGTGTCCAGCTTACTTTCCTCAGTGCTTGAGGATTAGAGGGGTCTATGGTGCTTAGCAACTATCCAGATCAGTCCTTATGTGTGGAGGTAAAACAAAACAAAACAAATCAGATGATTCTATGGTTCTATGATCCCTGTGGATCCTGTTACCTGCTCTGGAGAGTTAGAAGACAGGACCTCCCTCATCATGCAGCTGCACCCTTTCCTCTCTCTCTCTAACTTGCATTCAGAAAATAATTCAGAGAACACTGCCCTTATCTCCTGGCATTCCAGCAGAGTAGCAGTGCCAGCTGTGCCAGGGTGTTATCGGAGGCCTGAGTGCCCTGTGACACCTGGTTTCAGGAAGGTCGGTGCCTGGCCAGGCTGTGCTTTTGGCTTTGTTTTTCCTCCTCCTTGCCTTGCAGCAGCCATAAGGGTCAGTCTGTGGGAGTGCAGAAAGGCCTGGAGATTGTTAAGCACTGAATTTTGTTTATTCTCTGTTTTATACAAGCATATTTCATCAAAGAAGCAGAGGGGGGGCTTGTTCATTCGCAAAGTGAGCATCTTCTCTGTAACCATTTTAGAACTATGCCTCTTAAAGGCAATTATATCAGAGAAAGGAGACATGGTCTACTGGATCGAGCTGTGTTGCACAGGGTTGCAGCTGGGGCTTTTGAGCATGGGGCTGTAGAAGCAGGGAAAATATTGCCTTGCCTTCACCAGGGATTTTTCTTTCCCTTATGAGAACAGAGTGGCCTCTGAATGTCAGCCCAGTCTGCCTGTCAGTTCTCAGCTGCACCATGGGATAAAGCTGCTGATCCCTTTTATCCTCTTCTGGGAGTAGTATTAATAGTATATTCATTTTTGTTCCATTTATAATTCATTACTGCCCAGTTATTTGGATTTACTTGTGTTAAAAGGCATAACAAGACAAAAACTTAGCTGGTTATGAGTCCAGGGAGGAGGGGGAAGTCTCTTCCCTTCCCTCAGATCCTATCTCACCACCAGGGTTAATGGGAACTGCTGTCTGGGGCTGAGCTTTCAGGATGAGTGGGAAAGAGGAGAAGTCACTTTGTCCTCAGGATGGGGGACCACAGGATGGTCACCAAACCCATAGGAAGAGGCATGCTACTTCTATCCAGACCGGTATGTTCCTAGTTCGATGTACTTAAATCTCACTGCAAATCTAACTCCCACTGGGTGTAAAAAAACCCCTCCATACACCAGAAACACATGTTCTAAACAGATAGGGCCATGCATTAAAAAAAAAAAAAATAAAAAAAATACATATATAAAAACACTTTTACTGTTTTAATCTTCCACTTATTCCTCTTCTTCCCCAGTGTTTTCATCTCTCACAGTTGTGTTAAGCCTTGATTCTCTTATGGGCATTGCAGGTTCAGAGCCAGAGGGTCTGCTCTGCCCACAGCAGATACTCCAGGAGAGACCCAAATATTCAGACAGGGGAAAAGTACACCAACCCAACAATAAAAGAAATCTGTGGGTTTTAAACCATTTTTACACTTTCCTGCTTTGGGGGCCAGCCACCTCCATAAGATAAAACTGCCTGAATTATGCTTTATCTCACTCCTTGCTGTACAGCATCCCAGGGATCACTCCAGGTGGACACAATAGCTCCCTGCCCAGGTGCCTTGTCCTTGGCAAGGGGGGAAAAGATGCCAAGGGAGGAGGCTATTGCAGGACCAGCCCCGCCAGAACTCTGCAGATGTGGGAGCCTGTTTGCTTTGTATTGAAGGAGCTGGGGCCATTGCTGGGCTCTCTAGTCCAATGTGCTTTTTCATTTTATCTATTTTTTTGGTTTATTTTTCCCTAAGATATCAGGCTGCTTTCCCAGAAAACTGTGGCTTTTGTGCTGGCTCCAAGGGTCCTGTTGACACAGGAGAGAAGCTAGCAGATCCTCTCTGTGGCTTAGCCCAAGCAGGAATGAACTTGCCCTTGCAGTTGCTCTTGTAGACAGCACTGGTGCTCCCATGCTATCCCCACATCACCGTGACCACCTACAGTTTTTTTAGCTGACCTACATTAGCTGTTGATAGAAGTCTGACAAGTTTAGTTGGGGCAGTTGTATACAAAACACGTTTTGGGGAAACAACCTAAAATATGGGCAGAAAGCTTTATTTTACAGCTAGATACATGCAGATTTCTGCAGATAGAGAAGTATAGATGGACAAATCAGTCATCTGGGGCATCTCTGATCTTGGAAGCTCCCAGTCTTTGAAAGATTTTTATGGTGTATTAGTAAGATCCCTAGTCTTAACCATCTCTATCATGCTGTCTTGACCCAGGCACTCCCTTGCCAAAGAGCATTTGCAGATGTAAAACTAGAGTTACTGGTTGATTCCCAAGATGAGAAATCCCAAATTACTAAGGTGTACACTGTGGGTTACTACCTGTGGCTCCCTTGCTTTTGATTCAGTACCCAAAATGGACTTTCTGAAGCTCACAGAGCCTTTTGGGAGGAGGGTTTCATACTGTGCTGCCCATGCAGCTCCATAATTTCTTCATTCTCTTTTTCAGCAATCTGAACTAAGGTGTAAGTGCTAGTACCAAAGTCTTGTCTTGTAAATGTAATGATCACTCAAGATTAGCACTGGTAATAAGTTTTAGAAATATGTTTTCCATTTAATTTTCATCCAGCATTTCCAGTGAAACTTTCCATATTCTCAGACAGGGCAAAAATGTCCCAAATAGCTTCCAAAGTTATTTAGAATTGTAGGCTGAATACTGATCTTTACTTGAAAAGTTTGGACTCCCTCTCCTGTTTTCAGAAGTTGCCTGCACTAGGTTAAGCATAAATGAGATGAGAGCTTAGCTGTAGCCTGTAAAACGTCTTAACACCTTCTGCATTTATCTTATCTTCATTGTTAAGTAAGCTATTGCCTTTGCTATGAATCAGATGGGAGAAGTATGTCATGATGTAGATACATGGTTTGTTTTACTCTTTGTTTTCCTCCAAAACCCACAGCTTAAACAAAAGAGAAATAAAGCCAGGTCTGAACCTCACACCTCATTAGTGAAATGCTTGTCTTGCTCTTCAAAAGGGGCCAAAACTGTAGGCCGGGGGCCCATCCTAGAGTGACACTAGTGCTTTTGCCTTCACCTAAATGCAGGAGCAGCACCTGCATTCCAATTTTTGCTTTGCTTTTGTCCTTTTTTAATGGCGTACAGAGCAGCTGGTGCAGAGTGGGAGGCGTGCTGGAGAAATTATATAGTCATAGGCACTACTAACCAGTGCCCTTCCTTTCTGAAACACAGCACCTCTTGACATTGTCCACCTATTTGGTACGGCTTTGAGGTCTGATATATTTTTGAAAGAGGAGCAGAGATCCTCAGAGGGAGGGAGAGAGGGGGCAGGGAAACTGCTGGCAGCCCCTTTAACAGGAGCAAAGTTTGCAACCCCATTCACAGGCATTGTCTGGCATTGTTGTACCAGACACGCTCCATTCACAGCCCCTCTCTTGTCCCTTTTCAGTGAGTGCCCGCTGGTCCTGCTCTGTTTGTCGGCAAGAATGAGCTGCTGGCAGGAGAAATGTTTCCCAGACAGGGGGCGAGGAGGTCAGTCTGGACTTATGGACATCAGTGGCGGGGAGTTGCATCCATGGCATGCAAAAGCAGGGCAATCCTTTGAGGGTCTGATGGCAGTTTGTTTGGGTATGTGCGGCGGAGCGCAATTCAGATTATGAGATTAGCTGTCAGGTCATCTGCTGTGAAATCCATTATGAAAAACACCCGGAAACTGATGCTTGACTTGAAATCCTTAGTTTACTAAATTGCAGGAATTATCTTTCAAAGCTTTTGTCAGATGCATATGTAAGTGTAATGTATTTATGCACTCGCACATGCACTCACACATATATGATGTTTGCAGTAATGCTTCATGCAAAATGCTAGTTGAATAGATCTGTCACTGAAACTTCAGTTCCAGATTACTACACTCCAAGATCTGTTATTACCAGTGAAAACACATCTTTAGAAAGTTCACAACAGTCTGAAGTAGATGAGCTATTGAAATGCAATAGAAAATAGAAAATACTCCTTACAGATTAGTCAAACAATGAACGTAGTCCTGCACGTAAACATTGTCTAACTGTATTGGCAGGGTAAATGGTTCCTGATTTACTGCTGCAGGAATAGGTGGTATTTCCTCAGACCGTGAATGCAAATATAAATTATCTTCAGGAAAAATACATTTCTAATCTGTTAAGTGTGGTCAAGCAATTCAAAGACCGGTAACAAATCAACCAATTACAAAACATCTCCAATATTGTTATTTATCTCTGGTAGCAAGGGCTCACAATTTGCCAGAAAATAAATCCTTAAAAGATCTTGAAGTACTTGAAAAGAGTAGTTTTAATCTGTGGACATCCTGAAAAACCACAACCCTGACTCCGGGAGATCAGAGGAATGAAGAGTCTGGTGTTTTAGATTTCACAGATAGCCTTTCATGGTGGTTGTTGTTGTTACCTCTCTTTATGTTTTCAAACTGCACACTGCCTTTGTGTGCATTATGGATTCACACAGTAATAGCCATGTGTATCTCTGCAACTATTTGAATGTAGCAGCAAAGAATGAACTCTTGAACGAAAAGAAAAAAAAAAGATAAAAGAGGGAAGCAGAGTAACGCAGGCATTACTCTGTCTGGTGATGAAGAGCAGCTTCTGCTCTGTGTAAAATATTTCCTTGTCTTTCACACAATCTCCTCAAAGTGCTCTCAGTCCACTGTATTTTTGGTGGAACTAGATGAGGTACAAAGGCCTGAAGAAAGGAAGAACTTGTGATAAGTAGAAGGTTTGAAACATTTTAGTCCAACTCATTGAAAACTTTGCCAAGTCATTCTGAAAATTTAATTCCCCAAAGACCATTGGTACCAGACCCAGCAGGCTTATATGCTCATATCATAGAATCATAGAATTGTTTGGTTGGAAAAGACTTCTAAGATCATCAATTCCAACCACTGACCTAACACCACCATGGCCATTAAACCACATCCCGAAGTGTCATGTCCACAGGTTCCTTGCGCACCTCCAGGGATGGTGACTCCACCACCTCCCTGGGCAATCGATTCCAATGCCTGATCACTCTTTCTGTAAATAAACCTTTCCTAATGAACCTCCCCTGGGACCATTTGAGGCCATTTACTCTCCTCTTATCACCTGTTTCTAGAGAGAAGAGACTGACTCCCACCTCATACAACTTCCTTTCAGGTAGTTGTGGAAAGCAACATGTCTCCCCACAAGACTCCTTCAAACTAAACAATCAGTTCCCTCAGCCATCCCTATAAGACTTGGTCTCTAGACCCTTCACCAGCTTAACTGTCCTCCTCTGGACACACTCCAGCAACTCCATGTCTTTCTTGTAGTGACTGGTACAAAACTGAACACAACATTCCAGGCACTGCCTCACCAGTGCCAAGTACAGGGGCATGATCACTTCCCCACTCCTGCTGGCCACACTATTCCTGATACAGGCCATGATGCTGTTAGCCTTCCTGACTACCTGAGCACGCTGCTAGCTCATATTCAGATAGTGGTCAACCAGCACTCCCAAGTCCTGTTCTGTCAGGCAACTTTCCAACCATTACGCCCCAAGCATGGAGTTGTTGTGACCCAGGTGCAGGACTTGGCACTTGGCTTTGTTAAACCTTATACATCTGACACCGGCCTGTCGATCTAGCCTGTCCAGATCTCTTTGCAGAACCTTCCTATTCTCAAGTAGATCAACACACACACACACAGAGAATTGCATGTTATCTTCAGACTTACTGAGGGTGAACTCAATTCCCTTGTCCAGATCATTGATAAAGGTATTAAAAAGAATTGGCCCTAATGCTGAGCCCTAGGGAACACCACTAGTGACTGGCTGCCAACTGGATTTCCCTCCATTTGCTACCACTTCTTGAGCCTGGCCACGCCGTGATACTGGGTACAAAGGAAGTTTTCATTCCCCCTTCCAAAAAATGAGTGACTTGGAGGGGAACATTTTTCTTCAATTCTCTGTAATTGTACACACGCGCATGGATGTGTGCTTACATGCACACACACTTATGCACTCCTTAGAATATCAGCCTCATCTCAAGCTAGCTTCAGACCTGACCAAAAGAAACCGGCATCAAAAAGGGCCATCAAACCAATGAGGGTTTGTCTGGCATATGTGACAGAAAATGCTCTTTCCAATCACTGCCCGAATCCAGTCCCAGCGCAAGCGGATTGCACAAGTCGTGGATGAGCATGTCACCACGGTATGTTTTTGATTTGCTTAAAACAATTATCTTATGGACAGTAGCTTTGGAGTTCTCTAGAAAACATACTTTTGGTGGTATGGCTGACCTCAGACACACTGGGCTAGCTCTAAATTAGGAATGAGCTGGGCTGGAGGGTTGTATTATGGTGGTTATAAACCATAAGAAGGTATTTAAATAGATAGATAAGGCACATGCAAATCTTTTCATTGCCATGACAACTATCTTGATATAGGTTTTCCATATGTAGCAAGAAGGGCAGAGCAAAAGGCACTGGAAAAATAGCAAGAACC
>VWYK01092254.1:2290-21129 GCA_013399775.1 Semnornis frantzii | reverse complement strand
AAGGTTTAGATTAGATATGAGAAGAATCTTGTGCACTGAAAGGGTTCTCAAAGACTGCAACAGGCTGCCCAGGGATGTAGTTAAATCTCCATTCTTAGAGGCTTTTATAAGAGGCAGAGATGTGCTGAGGCCTGTGGTTTTACACCAGGTTTGGTAGAGTTAGAGAATGGTTGACCTTGATAGTTAAAGGTCTTTTTCCATCAAAATCATTTTATGATACATGCACAGCAACCAGCATGTGCAGCGTGCTCAGTGAAGAGTTAGTTGCAACGGAAGCTGCAGTTCCACCATACTGGAGATGAGTGGCAATTTCTTACCTGGAACTGCACATAGTACCAAAATATGGAAGCATATTGGAGTATCTCCCCTTTTGCCTCAGGAGCAGCACACAAGGAGACCTTGGAGGTGACTGGTGGTCATCTTCTGAGTCCAAGTGTTGCCAGCACATAGAGGCTAGATGAAAAGTAGTGAGACCTCTATAGTGTGCTGTTAGAGGCACCGGCACGGGATGTATATGTAGCAGCCCTGCCTAGTTCTGATATCTAAGCAGCTGTATGATACTGAGGGAACCCAAGATGTGATGGTTTCGTAGGTAGGTAATGTGAGCAGTGACATGGGGAAGATACCATTCAAGGCAGTGTCTGTGACTCAGGCAGTTCCGACACACAACAATGACTGTCTTTGAGGATTTGGGTGTTTTTCTCACAGTACTGAGGACAAAAGCAGAAGTCACTGGTTCCTGCTAGTTCACATGGCACCTCACGTCCTTCCCAAATCTTCATCAACACCTTCTGTCATCAAGGACAAAAAAGGGGTCAAATGTGGAAGAAATCTTCTGGCAAAGCTTGCGTCTTAAAGGCTACCTTTCCTCGGAAACATGTATTTAATGGTAGGAGCAGAAGGCTGTCTGCAGAAAAGAGACTAGGCCTGAGATGAAAACAGGGGCCTGGAGGCATTCACTGTGTTTGAAAAGCAGCCAGAGCAAATGGGCAGCAAAGCTGCATTTATCTTGTTAAGCACCTACAGACCTTCCACCATTAGGTGCTTTGAGAGCTCAAAATGCTGGTATGTTAGCATGGGATTGAACCTGTCTGTAATGAGAGTGTCTTGGTGTGACTAGTAACTGACAGCCAAATCTTTATTTGACACCTCAGAGTCTTTTATCCATCTCACAGATCACAGAATCATGGAATGGGAGGGGTTTACAACTTTAGAAGATCAAGTCCAACCCCCCTGCCAAAGCAAGATCACCTAGGGCAGGTCACACAGGAATGCATCGAGAAAGGTCTGGAAAGTCACTAGGGAAGGAAATTCCACAACCTCTATGGACAGAGCCTGCTCCAGGGCTCCAGCGCCCTCATAGTATTTAGGTGGAAGTTCCTGTGCGCCAGGTGGTATCCATTGTCCCTTGTCCTATCACAGGACACCACTAAAAAGAGACTGACCCCCTGTTCTTGACACCCATCTTTCAGATACTTAGGAACATTAATCAGATCTCTTTTCTGTCTTCTCTTTTCCAGGCTAAACAGCTCCTGGTCTCTCTTCCTTATCAGACAGCTGTTCCAGTCTCCTCTTCATTCACACAAGAAAACTGGGGAGGGAGTTTTTAGAAGGATGAGAGAGGGGAGATGTGGCCTGGATTTTAGGAAGAAAAAGTGAAGGTGGTGTGGTACTGGAACAGATCATAGGTTCCCCCTCTCTGAGGGGGTGTTCAAGGCCAGGCTGGACACAGTCTTGAGTGATATGGTCTAGTGAAAGGTGTCCACCCATGGCAGGGGTGCTGGAACTAGTGGATCTTTCAAGGTCTCTTCCAACCTAAGCCATTCTATGAATTATTATAGGCAGCCAGTTTTGAGAAGAAGCTTCATTTAGCAGCAGTGCTTCAGCTGTTCTAGGATCAGTTCTCCACTTCTATCACCTTATCAGTCCAGGCCCCTCCTGAAGCTTTCTGCACACATTCTCACTGCTGTTGTCATACATCAGAAAAAGGAGTAGTTCCTTTTAAAATATTCTGCCCTATTTTTAAACTGCTTCTGAAGGGCTCAGGGAAATCCTAATGAATACTAATCCCCAGAAACTACAAATAAGTCAGAGAGAGGTGTACTTGATGACCTTCAGAAGTCCCTTCCAACCCCTACAATTCTGTGATTTCCAGAAGGGAACAAGATATTACTTGCAGCCCTCTGGGTTTGCAGCTCTTATTTCACTCTTACGCATCCTGCACGAGATGCAAAGAAAGGTGCCACAGAACAGCCCAGACTTGGTCTGGTTTAGGTAGCTATGAGTTCAGGGACACCAAGGAGGAAGAAATACGTTTTGTAGCCATTTGTCTTTCAGATGCTGGGTGGATGTGGGTCTGAGAAATCTGTTTCTGATTGTCTCAAGCTAAAATCTACTGGACCTTCATGCGTTTACCTGACAAGCCAAAACGAATTATCCATGCAGAGTGCTGCGAGATGCTTAGTCCTTGCATATCTGAGGGAGTTTAAGGAATGATGAGACAGAATATGGCAGTGGTCCCTCAGTGGCTTTACTTCTTGCTTTGAAGATGTCTAAGCAGGTGTACTGCTTGTTTCCAGGGTCACCTAGCAGGGTGGTTCAAGCAGCCACCACTGCTTGCTTTCACAGCTGGGGCAGCAACGACTGTGGCAGCACAGCTGGTACATGTTTAGTATGATACCACTCTTAACACAGGAGCAACACTGAAACTGCTGTAGCTGACAGGTAGAAACCTGAAGTGTGAAAGAAGAAGATGAATCACTTCCTCTTCCTGACAGCTGCCTTGGGATGTGACAGTACAAGATGAGAACTGGAATCTGTTTAGCCTCTTCACTGTGCTGCTTTGGGTACAGTGCTCATCCTTCAGCAGCTTCCTGCTGATAAGGGCTTGTTTAGAGCATGGTTTGTAATAAAGTCTTCTGGTACCTATCATTTCTGGGATATTATTGCTACCTAACAGGGCACAGTAAATAGCAATCTTTAATTTGGTGTTACAATTCAGAGTAGCAATTCAAGTACTTTGGATTGGCTGGAGTAGAAAAGGTTGAAGTGCGAAATGACTTCTTTAGGGTCACGCAGGCCACGCAGCTTAGGAGAAGTGAGAGCTGTACCTCAGTACTCCTGGTTTTGTTCTCATGCTGCAAAAGCAAGCTTGGCAATATTGGTGTTCAGATGTTTTTTTAACAAGTGTGGTCTGTCTATTTGGACTTCCAGAGAAACGGCTGTGGTCCCTCCTCTGACAGACACAAACCCAGGCTCTCACCAGGCTCTGTTTGCCTCTATCTTGCTTGTAATGTATTAGACTTACTTCTTGCCCTGGTGAAGCGATGGGAAGGAAGGAAAACAGTGGCTTTGGTTTACATTTTGACTTTTTAAAAAATTATTATTGGGGCTGTTCAGCCTAAAGAAACAAAGGCTCAGGGGCCTGCCAGTACTGAAGCTGGCTATGAGAACCTTGGGGAGAGACTTTACAATGGCTTGTTGTGATGGGACAAGAGGGAATAGATTGTAGCTTGAGGAGGGGAGATTTAGGCTGGATATTAGAAAGAAATTTGTTAAAATAAGGGTTGTGAGATGCTGAAACAGGCTGATCAGGGAGCTCATAGATGCCCCCTCCCTGGAGGTATTCAAGGCCAGGTTGGATAAGGCCTTGAGCAAGCTCTTCTAATGAAAGATGTCCCTGCCTATGGTGGAGGGGGGTGGAATTAGATGATCTTTAAGGTCCCTTTCAACCCAAACTATTCTGTGATTGGTATTGCTTAGATAGATGCTGCTGTCACATGTAGTGTGACCAGAAGGGTCTGTAAATACTTTTCTTTCTCTGGAGTTTGCTGGAGATGTCTAGAATTAATGGCTTTGTTTTAACTTAAGTGTTTTCCACAAGGCAAAACTCTGTCTTCTCCCAGCAACAGATGTCATTAATCTTCAATTTGTTGTACCTCTTGATTCAGGACTTTGGTTAAGCATCCACACATCTCCAAATATATCTGTCTTGGAATTTATGTGCTGTCTAGAATGGCAGCATAGCCACATGGTGTTCCCCTATTCTTACAATGCTTTCCTGAATGATTTCCTATCATGATCTTCCATTTCACTTTGTCTTGGTCACAGCCTGCTAATGATGATGAGAGGAGATTTGGGTGAAAGTTCACTATTAGCTTAATTATCTTTTATTCAAGTCTGCTGGATTACTGCAGTAAATGCTGATTGCTATCTCAGGCTCGTTCTTACCCTTAGTTCTGCATTTGCACTGCAGGTTGTCTGCTGAAAATATGCCAAGTTTTTCTGAGTTTGTTTTAAATATGCTGAGTATGGGATTTGTGATTGACTTGAGCCTTTAGGAGTTACTGTATGGAGTTGTAATATTAGTATTAGAGTGAAAAGACATCTGCAGTCAGGTAGATGAGATTTCCTACCTCCTGTGCTCCTCATGTGTGACCCTTAGCATAGGAGAGTTTCACATGTACCATCCCTTTCTGCTGCAACCCCAAAAGGCTCTTGTTTAGCAGCCTAATTGAGATTTTTAGTGCACAGGTTAGCGGCAGTGTGATTCCTTCCACCCCGTGGTGTTGAGCCACAAGCATGTTACTCATTTATCTCAGCTTAGAAGGTGCACATACTAAGTGTAAAGTTGCAAAGAAAGTACCTCTGTTCCTTTATGAGGAAAAAAAAACCCAAACCACTAAACAAACCCACAGATGTTAATTTTTGCTTTTATTCAAACTCTTAAATGCTACACCAAGCTAGCGTGCACGTTTTCATCCAAGTCATGCCACTTTGCCTTCCCACCTCAGCAGGAAGAAGTGGCTTCCTTGACTCATGCTGTGATTTGTACTTGTGCTTCTGAGGAGCCTGACCTGATTGTGCTTGAGTGCTTCAGCCTGCAAGATTGACCTGTGACTCAGTGTGGTGGAGAATCATGAATTTATTTATCCTCTCTTGCTGTTGTCGCAGCTGGCTTTAGTTTCTTGCCTAAAGTTAACTTGATGTAAATTTACTGGGTTGTGAGGCTGTGCCATAACTTAAGTTGTAGTCCTACAGCAGTTTTCATTCATATCTGCATCAAGGTTGCATGTCTTTGAATCTCAGTGTTATCTGCAGCTGTGAAAAGAAAACATAGTTCATCAAGATATGCCATGAAATGATCAGAGAGGGCTTTGAAAATCAGAGGACTGTAGGATGGTAGGGGTTGGAAGAGGCTTCCAGAGGTGATCTAGTCCAACTTGCCTGCAAAAGCAGGATCACTTAGGGCAAGACAGACAGGAATGCATCCAGGCAGGTTTTTNAGGAGCACATCCAGACAGGCCTTGAAAGTCTCCAGGGAAGGAGACTCCACAACCTCTCTGGGCAGCCTGTTCCAGTGCTCTGGGACCCTTACAGTAAAGAAGTTCCCCCTTGTGTGGAGCTGGAACCTCCTGTACTGCAGCTTCCATCCATTGCTCCTTGTCCTATGGAGCAAGTGAGCAAAGCCTGTGTCGTCCCCGCCCCGGATCCCCATCCCTCAGACATTTATAAACATTTATTAAATGCCCTCTCAATCTTCTCTTCTGCAGACTAAAAAGCCCCAGGTCCCTCAGCCTCTCCTCATCAGGCAGTGCTCCAGTCCCCTCCTCATCCTCGTAGCTCTCTGCTGGACCTTCTCCAGCAAATCCTTGTCTCTCTTAAACTCAAGACTGAACAACCCCAGGTATTTCAGCCTTTCTTCACAGTAGACTTGTACAAGTCCCTTAATCATGCTTGTAGCTCTCTGTTAGACTGTCTCCAGTAGTACCCTGTCTCTCTTGAGTTAGGGAGCCCAAAGGTGCATACAAACATTACAGATGTGGTCTCCCCAGGAGAGAGTAGAGGGGAAGGAGAACCTCCCTAGACCTGCTAGACACTTTTCTTGATGACAACCTGGCACTAAGCTTTTAGATCCATATTTAGAAACTTTAGTACTTACACTTTGATAGCAGTGAAAATACTCTGGCTCTGTTCAGCTTGGTTCTTGGAACAATTCTCCTCTGATATGTTGTTTCAGGTGTGAAATGAATGTTTTAAATCTGAGAACGTTCTTAGGTTTTATTACACCTGAATGTATTTTTAGTGTGCAACTCTGTGTTGGATGACCAACTTTTGCATTTCAAGTGTCTTTTATAAATCATGGCACATTGATATACTGTCACATCAATAAATTAAGTTAAGGGACTAACCTAAACAAATGCCAAAATCATTAGCAGTTAATTAACCTTCTGTACTTCTCTGCAAATTGACTTGGTTTTAATTGACGACGTGGGCTCTGTTGGCTTGTGCTGTGCTCCTGCAAACAAACCAGAGACACCACACGAAATGCAGTGGGGGTGGGGGCAAGAGGGAGGGCAAGGAGAAGAATGGAAAAGTATGTGAAGGCATCATCTCCATCAGAGTACCAGCAGCAAAACGTTAGCTGTGTGGCTGCAGCAGCGGAAGCGGGAGATTGACAGATTGCATCGGGTTGGAAGAGACCTGGAAGGTTTTCTAGTCCAAACCCCCCTGCAGACAGTCGGGGCACCTGCAGCTAGATCAGGCTACTCAGCACCACATCGTGTCTGATCTTGAATGTCTCCAAAGGCAGGGCTCCCACCATATCCCTGGGCAACCTGTTCCAGTATTTCACCACGTAGGTCCAACCAAAATCTACCCTGCTCAAGTTTCAAACTATTGCTCCTCATTCTATCACTGCAAGCCCTTCTAAACTGTCCCTTCCCAGCCTTCCTGAAGTCCCCTTCAGACACTGAAGCGTAGTTATAAGGTCTCCCCAGAGCTTTCTCCTCTTTTCCAAGCTGAGTACCTTTAACTGCCTCAGCTTGTCCTCATAGCAGAGCTGCTCCAGCCCTCTGATTATCTTTGTGGCCCTCCTCTGGATCTGCTACAGCAGGTCCACATTCCTTGTGTGTTGGAGGTCCCATAGGTGGACGTAACACTCCAAGTGAGGTCTCACCGGAGTGGAGCAGAGTAGCAGAATGATCTCTCTCAACCTGCTGGCTACATTTCTTTCAGTGCAGCACAGGATGCCATTGGCCTTCTGGGCTGCAAGTGCACACTGTCTGCTCATGTCCAGCTTCTCATCCACCAGTACCCCCGAATCCCTTTCTGCAGGGCTACTCTCAATTTCATCATCCCCTGCCCTAGACTGATACCGAGGCTTGCATTAACCAAGGTGCAAGATGGGTTTCTATTTTACCTTATTGAATATCATGAGATTGTCCTGAGCCCACTTCTCCAACCTTTCAGATCATCCTGGATGGCACCCATCTTGTCCTTCAGTCTTATCAACAGCACTACTCAGCTTGATATCATCTGCAAACTTGCTGAGGGTGTCCTTATGCCTGCATCAAGAGCATCATACCATCTATGTCTGGGCTGAATGTTCAATGACCAAGTGATTCCATGACATTGATCTGCACTAGTCCCAGTACAGACCCTTGAGGGACACCCATGGTCACCCATCTCTGTCCAGATGCTGAAGGACTTTACTGTGCTTCCATTGCCCTTGGCACTCACTTAGGCCACCTTGTGGGACTGGTTGACAAAGATCTTGGTTTGCTAGCATCTGTGTGTGGCTTTTGGTGGTGGTGGTGGCATTTATTTTTCTTTTAACAATAGCAAACCTACCCCAGTTTCCTAAACAGGCATAAAAAGCTCCTTAAAAATAAAACAGTAAAAATCTCCCAGACTCTGCTTTTAAGTCAGTAAGAGGCTCTTGGAGCTGTGTTCATTCACGTGTTTTTGTTAACCTTAATAATAGATGTTCTGTTGTCATCGCTCTCCCTTCTTGCCAAATCACAGGCAGGAGGAGGTCAGTTCAACTAAGCTTGCTGGAGAGCGTGAAGATGACTTCACATTGCTGCTCTGACATGATCTTAATTTAAGAAGGCACTTGCTTAATATGGCAACATGTTGTGCTTCCTTAGGCACTGGAGTTTTTTGTGCCCTGGGGTACTTGGCCTCTGTGCCCACGTGCTCTGGGTCGTATGTTAGGTTTCAGACCACAGAGGACCTCTGTACTTGCATCCTCCCAGGGAAGCTTTTGCAAGGCTCTGCGTGTGTGCAAGCTTTAGTGCTATAAATGATTTTTAAGATCTGACCTGAGGTTGCCTTGGTGGTGGGGGCATATTGTTAATGCTTTACTGCCTTGTGCTCCCCTTTGGCGCTGTACCCTGCTACCTTGCAGCTGGAGAACTGTCTGGTGTGCCACAGCACCCTGGTGGTGGCTGCTCTGTGTGGGA
The DNA here is from genome assembly GCA_013399775.1 of Semnornis frantzii. Classification (NCBI taxonomy): domain Eukaryota; kingdom Metazoa; phylum Chordata; class Aves; order Piciformes; family Ramphastidae; genus Semnornis; species Semnornis frantzii. Next base: position 12,883 of record VWYK01092254.1, on the reverse strand, counting down.
TGCTCTCCCACTCAATGATTAAACCCCTTTTTAAAAGACCTTAAACTCAATGAGTGTAACCACCTTAGTGAATACTTTGTGATTCAAAAGGATCTGTCAGAAATGTTGAAAGAGCAGAACTTCCAGTGAGAGCTTTTTTTCTTTTTTAACCTTGTTTTACTGCCTCATAAATAAATATTGCTCTACTAATGTTCTTCAGATAATTTAGTGGAGCCTATTACCTTGAATTTTACCACAGTTAATATCAAATTCCATATAGCTACGATATGAATCAAAGTATTTCTGAAGCAGCACTTGCTGGTGAGAAGATAACTGTGTTGACAAGAAATGTTCTTTTTTTCTGTTTCCAAAGGAAGTTTACAAAAACACAAAGGTTTTTTTTTGTGGTTTTTTTATCATTAGAAATGAATGCTACAAGTCTTCAGCTTGCTAGTGTACATACAGTGTTATTATGCATAAGAGCCATTGTTATGTGCATATATAAATTAAGAGTGCACAGCTTGGTTTGATGGCATTTTGTTTGTTTTCTTTCTTTAAGGCAGTCCCTAGAGATGTTAGTAGATTCAAAAGACTTATCCTCCCAAAGAAGGGGATATCAAAGTAGGGCATCCCACTGCAGTCAATAATAAAATGCAATATGCTGGTATACCTGCACAAGCTATGAAAGGACAGTTTCCATGTTCTTTGACTTTGAAAGTAAATTTGGACTGCTGAACTTGGCTGAATTATTCTGTTCCTTTTGGAGTGGGTCTTAAGTAAAGTTCTTCTTGATCTAGTTCTGTTTAAAAAAATATATATATATCTAGTTTTTAATTTTCTTCCCTCAGATGTTTGTCTTTTGGTTTAGTGACTTGGAAGCTGTGGTAGAAATTGCGGATTTAAAATCCACAAGAAATATAAGATGTTAAGGTTGTGTATTTAAATGTAGAGGAAATAGCCTTGCCCAGTATCTATGCTAATAAGAAAAAAATTCTCTATGAATGTACTTACAGAGATTCTCCCACTTATTTCTCCTTGCTTCTTGCCTCGTCTTCTTCTCTAAGCTGAGCATTCCTTGAGGGAATTTGTTTTGAGTGCAGTGCAGTACTGCTGGGGAGTGGATTTTTGTGTTCATTTCAGACAGGTTTCAAGTTTGCTGGCAACTTTTTCTTCCTTTCTGTATTAAGATTTGCTTTTATTAGTTAATGCTGACTTGGCTGCATTTGGACTGCATTCTCCATCGCTCTTTATGAGTATCAAAGTTACAACCACCATAAATGCAAAGAGCATGGAGGAGGAGGAGGAGACAGAGTAAACAATTTATTTTCATGTGTTTGGGATTACCACATAACTCTCAAATGGCAGAGGAAAGTGGAGTTTAATGGTCACCCTTAAGTTAGAGGGGCAAAAAAACCCCAAACAAAAATAACATTATTTACTTAGACTTCCTTGGTGTCTGTATTGCTGTCATTCTTGGTTCAGGCTAATGATTAAATGATGCCTTTTTATTTATTCAGATTTGATTAGTAGGAGAGGGATTTAAATATATATTTTCCTTCTGCAGTAACAGTAGCTTGGCAAGAGAGCTTCAAGGTGAGCTGAGTGTTAGAGAGCAGAAAGGGAGATTTAGACACATCCCTGTGGAAGCCTAAGAGTGCAGCAGGGTTTACAGGTAGGTAATTTGAGGTTTACAACACGTTTGTGTTTGAATGGGGAGAAGGTGGCAGCAGATGTGTGGCTCCTGTATCCAGTCATGTCCTGCAGTTAGGTCCAAGTAACATTCTATAGCTTGGTTCATTGGAAGGAATGGGAAATTTGGGTTGGAGCTTGATTCTGGGTGTCTTCCAGATATGACTATTTAGTTTGCACTGGAAAAACACTAAGTGTCCTTTAGTCTTTTTCCTTGCTTGGTTTCAGTTGAAAAGGAAAGCTCCTCTAAGAAAATTTTACAACAGGTGTTTTCATTTTCATAGAGTCATTAAGGTTGGAAAAGATCTCTAAGATCATCAAGTCCATCTGACAACCCAGCACCACTATGCCAGACAAACTACGTCCTGAAGTCTATGCCTTTTTTGAGCACCTCCAGGGATGGTGACTTTCAAGAGTTATAATAGCATCTTGTCTTAGAAGTATTTTACTTATCCGACTCTCCTGAACCTGAGATGCAGGAAATCATTAGAGTGTGGCTTAAAGACTAAAAAGAAGTGGCTCAATCTCTAATATTTCAAAAATGCTCGTTCTGAAACAGTGGTTTCTGGTGCTTTTTAACTTCTTGTTCACAGGGTCATTTGTGTAGCCCAGTTATGGCACCAAACTTGACAGTTCTGTGAGAAGAACATTTGATCTGAGTTAATACTGAGTAAATGAAGTATGTGCTTGATAAGAAGACTAGTGAGTTGTGCAGAAAGCACAGATGAGGTAACTCACCTAAATTGAACATAAGTAATGTCAAAACCTTGCTAAAGAAGATACCATGTGTGATGCTAAAGACCACAGTTTGATCTTCATATTGTCAAGGACATAGCAATTTTTTGATACAAATGATGTGCTCCCATCAATACAGTTAAGATGAGCTCCTCTTTGTTGTTTTTAATGTCTATTTGCAGGTGATTTAGTGAAAATAGAAAAATTATGGTTCAGTAGTCTCTTGTAACTTGCTTGCCCTTCTGAATTTTCTTAAGGTGGCTTTTCAGGCTTGGCAGGTATCTTGGAGATATGTGGTTATGGACTCTTCAGTGTCTTTTTACTTTTAGGTTGAGCATTCTCTCTTACACAAAACTCCTTTTGGATTTTGAGGCAATAACAGATGGCTCCAAATTTGAGGGCTGACAGCATACAGGATGAACAAAGGGGGCATGCATGGCTCTTGGCAATGAGTTTTCAAATAGCTGTGTGGATTCACATCAGTCAAAGCTGCAACTCTCTCTTCTAATAGTGGGACACCTCAGAAACTTGACACAATTTACTTGTAGGAGAATTGCATTTCAGCACAGTGCTGCTCACTTTATGTGTGCTTCAGTCAGGTCAAGACATGGGTCACAGGATGTCAGGGGTTGGAAAGGACTCAAAGATCAAGTCCAATTCCCCATGCCAGAGCAGGATCATACAATCTAACTCAGGTCACAGAGGAAAGCATCCAGGCAGGCATTGAAAGTGTCCAGAGAAGGAGACTCCACAGCCTCTCTGGGGAGCCTGTTCCAATGCTCTGGGACCCTTACAGTAAAGAAGTTCCCCCTTGTGTTGAGGTGGAACCTCTTGCACTGCAACTTCCATCCATTGCACCTTGTCACACAGGGTCAATCTGCTGTGAACCATGTCACAGGAATCATAGAATGCATAAGCTCGAAAAGGACCTTTAAAGGTCTCATCCAAGCTCCCTGCAATAAGCAGGGAAACCCCCAACTACATCAGGCTGCTGAGACCCCCATCAAGCCTGATCTTGAATGTCTTTAGGGATGGGGCCTCCATCACTTCCTTGGACAACCTGTTTGATTGTTCCACCACCCTCATAGTAACAAACTTGAGCTCTTTTCAAAACTAAACAGAACAGCAGAATAAAAATATTCTAAACTGACAGAACTCTTAAATTAAAAGACCAGTTTAGTGTTGCCACACAGTAGTAAATAGAGGGAAAAAAAAACCCTAGGTGGAAATTTAACATGCTTTAATACTCTAAGCAACAGAAATAATTTGAAATGTGCTGAATATATTGAGCATTTGGAGCAGTGATCCTTTCTTTCTCATTGAATGCACTATAATCTTTTTTTTCCCTTTACTTTGCAATTGCATTTCCCTACATTACCACAGACATTTCTTTAAGAAAAGTCATGCCTTTTATAACAAAAGCATTCACTTGGAAAATGCTTTCTGATTTTCCTACTAAATCTGTTTTCAAAACAGATTTCCCTGAAACTTGCCTATCAAAGGGGTACTGCAAGCAATACATTACTGTTGTGTATACAAAAGCTCATGGTTTAAATCCAAGGAAAATAAAATTTTAACAGGCCATGCAATTCTATCATCTTCAAATAAATATGAAGACAGTCAAAATCCAGGTTTTAAATAGAATTGATGCCTGTTTGGACTATAATCACTAACTCGATATTATGCTTTATGCACAGTAAAACCTTTTAGAACCTTATTCTTCCCTCTTTGTGCTCTGCAGAAATTTTCTTTCCTCCTCTAAACATGCTTCACAGTTGAGGTATTTAAGCTGCTGTTGTCCTCCCTGGCTCAAGCTGTGTTTCCAGAGTTTGAGTTTGACTTCTGCCTCCTAAGACGGATGTATAGAATCATCAAGGCTGGAAAAGACCTCTAAGACCATCAAGTCCAACTATCAACAACCTGAGCACCATAGCCACTACACCACATCCCAGAGTCCCATATCTCCAAGTTTTTTGAATGCCTCTGGGGATGGCGACTTCACCACCTGCCTGGACAACTTCTTCCAATGCTTAACTATTCTTTTAGAGAATGATTTCTTCCCAGTATCCAATCTAAGCCTATCTTGGTGCAACTTGAGGCCATTTCCTTTTGTCTTGTAACTAGTTGCTTGAGAGAAGAGACCAACACCCACCTTACTACGATCTTCTTTCAGGGAGTTGTAGAGAGCCAGGTCTCCCCTCAGCCTCCTCTTCTCCAGACTAAACAACCCCAATTCCTTCAGCTGCTCCTCACCAGACCTGTTCTCCAGACCCTTCGCCAGCTTTGCCCTTCTCTGGACATGCTCCAGCCCCTAAATGTCTGAGCATTATCTGTAGGACTTTGGCTGTGCCTGCTTTGCCTGACCTCAAAGCAGGTGTGCCTGAAAACGTTCTGGTCATGGACCCAGGGAATCTAGACTGTCACAGGAGCAGTCATCTTGCTCATCACCCCTTGCCTGGCTGACCTGGCTCAGTCATGGAAGACCCAATGCACAGCAGAGTATGTGGTTTTGGCACCCTTTTCTTATTCTGACCACAGCTCTGGATCTTTGTCAAGCTGATAAACAAAAAGAAGTCTTCTGTGCATGGAGGAACAGGAGGTGATGAGTTTCTTCTTCTCCAGAGACTCCGTTTTATTAGTTGTTGTACAGATATAAGCAAAAGAAAACCACTGCATTAGGAACCAGCATTAGCAACCTCCAGGTTCCTTTCAGTGGGTGTTGTGTCTTTTGTAGATATTATGTTCTCCATTTTCTCTCTGCTTTGTCTGTTATGTTTTTATTACAGTAGAGCCTGGAGAGGGCCTATAATGTGCCAGTCACTGTAAGCACAAAAGCTCTTTGGCCTAGTCTTGGTCATATTAAATTTTGGTTTAGAAAAGACTGAGAAATGACAAGAGGTGGAGATGTAGTAAGGAACCTTGTTTACCTGATGCCCCACAGTGCCCTGATGGGCTTGTTTAACTGGCATGGTTCTTCAGAAACTGAATCTGCTTCTGGGAGGTCCCTGCTCAAGGGCCAATGGGCTGCTACAATCATATTGAGGAGAGTGTGGGGTTTGAGGCTGGAAGAAGAAAGCAGGTCCAGCTCAGGTGCTTAGAAAATGAGAAAAGGGAACAGCTGCCCTGAGCTGACAGTTTGCTCTGTGTTGCTATCATTAAAAACCACCTCTGTGGCATAGTGGTACCAACTCATGGCAGCAGCAAAGCAGTATCTCCCATGCCTTCTGGAGGAGGGACTCTGCACTGCTCCAAGTTCTTCCCATTAGTCTGCTTCAGAGAGGCCAGTATCAAAGTTTTGCTCCAGAAATGGTTTTTCTTGGTTAAAGAACCAAGCAAGAAAACCTCAAAGTGGACTCCACCTGCAGCTTTAAGGGGATTCCTGGGTGGGAAGCTAATTCACCTTGTCCCTTCTAGGCAATGTTTGGACACTGTCCAGGAGAAACCCTCTTTGCTCAGTGGTTCTGCTGCTCTGCATATTCTGTCTGGCTGCAGGCAGTGCAGGTACTTAGCATGTTCAAGGTTTGCCCCATTTGAAGTCTCTGCAGAACCTTTTCTTACTAGAATGTAAATCTGGTTTAAGGATTTAGTTTTTAGACTAAGTGGGCACCTTGGTAATGGTGGTAAGAGGCCTGATTTTTGTAACCCTGGCTAATAGTTGTCAGGGCAAGTCAAGACCTCACAGGATCCGTTGTTAAGCAGGAGTGGACCTTTTTACATCCGAGTAAATCATGGCACCCTTGTTCTAACTGTCCCTAGACTATGAATTAGCATTTTTTTCTGTCCTCGTCATTATTTAAACTACTCCCTTTGCCTTGTCAGGCTTTGTAGTAGAAGACCAGTTCTTAATTTCTCTGGCAGTTTCTTTGTCAAATGACTCAATGCTGTAGCGGAAAATGGCTTTTTTTTTTGTGTCAGCAGCAACTGAAGGCTAATATTTCAGGCATGAAGGAGGAGAAAGGAGAATCTCATTGACAGCAGGCTGAAAACCCTCCTGAAAAAAACCCTTCTCTCAGGCAGACAGCAGCCTCTGTAATTTCCAGGCAGTGTGAAAGGAAACACATTACAAAACCCTAAAGGATCTGATGCAGGTCAAAAATGCAACTCTTTAATATCTGCCTCTGAATAAAGAGGCTTTCTGGTGTTTGTTTTGTGTTGTGTGTGACCTAGCTGACACTGCTCCCTAGAAGGTGCAATATCCATGACCTGGGATGACTGGACAGTAGAGTGGCAGAGTTGATTTTGCTCTGAAAGGTGCTCACCAAGAACTTAAGGGTACCATTTCACAGAACCACAGAAAATGTGGAAGGGACCTCAGAAGCTCATCGAGTCTAATTGCCATGTCAGAGCAGGGTCATGCAGGAAGGTGTCTGTGTGAGTTTTGCATGTCTCCAGAGAAGGAGACTCTGCAACCTCTCTGGGCAGCTTCTTCCAGTGTTCTGCCATCCTCACCGTGAAAAAAAAAAAATTTCCTTATGTTTAGGTGGAACCTTTCATGCTCAAACTTGAGCCCATTGCCCTTTGTCCTATCATTGGGCAAGAAACCAGTGACAAACCTCCTTCCAGAGGTGCTTAACTGGGTGTTGCATGGAGTTCTTTTTGCACAGTATAAACTCTGTAACGTGTGGAAAAGGACTGAGCACTCAGGAAATGGAAAACTACACATAGTGAGTGCTACTGTGCAAGCTGTCACCTCAATAGTAAGTTTCCATACTTGTGTCTTAAGCAGGTGTACGCTAGCAATCTGCTGTTTGCTCGTGTTTGCAACCAAAGCACTTAGCACAAAAAGTGTGTGTAGCTACCAGCTGTCAAGAATTTCCATGTTCTTTGCACGTCTCACAAAGCATCTTTCCCTGCTTCTGTCCTTGTCTGTGTCCCGCTAATGTGCTAATTGTTACACCTCTTGCCTTACAGTGACACCTGCTGCCACAACAGGCCTAACAGAGAGCTACCTCAGCTCAGAGCTGTAGTTTTTCTCACCCCAACTGAGAGCTTTTTTAGAATGCCCTCAGGTTCCTTATTTTCATCCAGAATCTAGCTAAACGACACGAAAATGTCCCTCAGGCCAGCAGTTTGGAACCCCCATGTTGTAAATGATCCAGTCCCAAACTTGTTACTCATACACCTATGTGATTACTGAATCTCTCTTTATTGGAGTTTAATTATTCTATTGGTGTGGTCTGACATATGTCTTCAGCCTGGAGAACACCACGTGGTGGAGGCACCATCTTTGAAGGCATTTAAAAGACATATAGATGTGGTTCTGAGGGACATGGCTTAGTGGTAGTTGTTTAGCTGCAGTGGTGGGGTTTTGAGTTCTAGGGAAGTGGTTGGACTTTGTGATCTCAAAAGTTTCTTAGAATGGTTTGGGTTGGAAGGGACCTCAAGGATCACCTAGTTCCGACCTCCTATCATAGGCAGGGACACCTCCCCCTAGCACAGGTCACTCAAGGCCTCATCCAACCTGGCCTTGAACACCTCCAGGGAGGGAGCAGCCACAGCCTTCCTGGGCAACCTGTGCCAGTGTCTCCCCACCCTCACTGCAAACACCTTCCTCCTAACATCCAGTCTAAATTTTCCCGCTGGCAGTTTAAACCCACTGCCCCTTGTCCTGTCATTCCAAGACCCTGTCAATAGTCCCTCCCCAGCCTTCCTGTAGCCCCCTTCAGATCCCGGAAGGCTACTCTAAGGTCTCCTGGAAGCCTTCTCTTCTGCAGGCTGCAGAGCGCCAACTCTCTCAGCCTGTCCTCATCGCAGAGCTACTGCAACCCTCTGCGCATCTTCGTGGCCCTCCTCTGGACCCACTCCAAGACTTCAGTGTTCTTCCTGTGCTGGGGGCTCCAGAACCATACACAGTACTCCAGGTGGAGTTCTTCAGTTCTTCTAGTTCTGTGATCTAGCATTTAGCCGTGACAAGTCAGGAAGTGTTTGGGAATACGCCTGTCATTTTGAATTGAAATAATTGCATTATTCAAACTTGGAGCAAGTACCAGTATTTGCTAACTCTGTTCTTGATCCATTAATGGGAGGCTTGATTCCAGGCCTATCTCTTGATAACTTGCCCAGTTCAGATCTGGAAATGTTTGGCACTTGTACCAAAGACAAGTTTTGTGGCATAAAGTGACTCTCCTCTCTTCCTTTTTTAAATCTCTGTTCTAGCTCCTTTCTTCCGTGCCTTGGCAAAAAAAAAAATGATGTGTTTGGGCCAGCTGAGGGAGGTTGGAGCTCACCACTCTGAAAGGTGATCGTGCTTATATTGAAAGCTGAGGCCAAGTGCTTTGGAAAATGATGTCACCAAAGTACAGATGTGTTTGAATGTAAATTTAACTCTGATTCCCCACCTCTTCCTTCTTCCAAGCAGATTGGGGGCTCCGTCTCTTAGGCTGCAGGTAGTCAAGCTCCAAGACTGGATCAGGATTGCTTGAGCTTTGTTGAAAAATGATACAGATCTGTCAGTCACCCTCTTTTGTTCTTTCCTCAGGCAAATTTCCCAGTAGTTTGGTCAAGGATTGAGCAAGAATAATTGGACTGGACAGGCTAATTTTAGTATGTGGACTCACAGGTATGCTCCAAATCAAATGAGTTTGTGCAAAAAAATTAGCTGAATTGCTGCTGGCTAGGAATGGCAAGCACAGCAGAGGAGAAACTTTAGTTGTATCCTCTTAGGTGAGAGATTCTGTTATTTATAGTTGGGTGCAATATATTTTCTACTGTCAGAATAGATAACTTATTTCAGTAACAGAAAAATAACATTGTTTTTTTTCCAGCATGAAGGTAATCCCAGCAGGGATACACATAGTGTACCATGCTAATACAATTCCACTTTAATACAAAGTAGGAACTTAATATCATTCCTGAGATGTTACTATTGCATTACCAAAAGTGAATTTCAGCAAGAGCAAAATGACTGATGTTCCAAACAATATTATTAAGGACTGCAGCAGGCCTTTTACAGACTGCCATAATAATTTAAAGGTTAGCTGGAATTATTTTGTAGCTTTCTTAATTTTTCTGTGCAGTTACTTTTATCTCCTGTTATACAAGCTTTTTTTTTTTTCTTAGTAGTCTTCTTTTTAGCAGAACAATCCATTGGTTGTTCTCTTTGTTGGTGTGTTGGGATACATTTCTTCTTTCCCATCTGCAAGGAGGAGAATGGCAGCCTAGCCTGGATCAGGAGTAGTGTGACCAGCAGGACCAGGGAAGACCTCTTGTAAGACCTCACCTGGAGTACTGCATCCAGCTCTGTAGCCTTTGATACAGGAAGGACATGGACCTGATAGATCAGGTCCAGAGGAGGGTCATGGAAATGATCAGGGGGTTGGAGCATCTCTGCTACCTGGGCAGGCTGAGGGAGCTGGAATTGTTCAGCCGAAAGAGAAAGCTCTGGGGAGACCTAATAGTGACCTTCTGGTACCTGAAGGGGACCTACAAGAAGGCTGAGGAGAGACTGTTTACAAAGGCCTGCAGTAATAGGACTAGTTGCAATGCCTTCAAACTAGAGAAGAGTAGATGTAGATTGGATGTTAGGAGCAAGTTCTTTGCCATGAGTGTAGTGGAACACTGGAACAGGTTGCTCAGGGAGGTGGTTGGGGCCTCATCCCCGGCGATGTTGAAGGTAAGGTTTGACTGGGCTTTGGGCAGCCTGATCTAGTGGAGAATGTCCCTGCTGACTGCAGAGGGATTTGGACTAGATAACCCTAAGAGGTCACTTCCATCCTGAACTATTCTGTGATCCTACAAATGATCATGTGTCATGTACTCAGCACTGGATTCAGTTTTGGGCCCCTGTCTGCAAGAACTGAATCATCCAGAGGGTGAGGACCAGCTCTGTGCAGGATCCTCTCAAAGCATGGCTTGCAGCAAATACCATTTTGTGCCTCTCTAGATAAACCTTTAAAACCAGTGTAAGGTGAGAGTGGGGTTTGCTACAGGAAGAATTAAGTCACATAAAGGAAAGTTTAACCTGCTTCTGTGGTTCACAGCTATTGATTTTGTTTTGTTAAAAGAGCAACAACATCAAATGTTCCTGAGACAGGAAAGCTAGCTGTTAAACCAAATTTCTGAAACTCTTTTTCTCTGCCAGGGGGCTATCGATGGGTTGAACTGTGAGTTGATAATGCTCAGTTTTACCTGTGCACAAGATAAATGAAGGCACCAGGGTCTCTAGTTCTCTCTCTCTTTTTTTTTTTTTTT
>VWYK01092250.1:21599-35512 GCA_013399775.1 Semnornis frantzii | reverse complement strand
AAAGAAAGAAAGAAAGAAAATGTCACTGAGACACAGACAATATGAGAATTCCACTTTGGTTTGCACTCAGTATAGAGAAAAGGAGCCTTCAAAGTGACCAGATACAAGATGCTCTGTAAACAGAGGAATGGCTCAGAAAACAAGGAAGAAGTATTTTCTTTCAGCATTTTTTCTCCTGTGTTCTAGAAAAAACCCATCAGTTTCTAAGCAAGGGAGCATTCAGCCTTATTATAGCAATTAGTGTCAGATCTAAAGAACACTTAGAAAATAAAAATGGAAGAATACATCACTGCAGTAGCAACTTCAGTTCTTCAGTCTTCAAAGATTGTCAGTTTTTGCACTGAAAAAGGATTTGTTGAACATGACAACATGCAGAGCACAGGTGATGTTTCCTTGGTCTCTGAAGCAAGTTGTTCTCCTGCAAAACAGTTGTGTAAATACAGTGATGGTCAGGAGATATTTTAAGGTTTTCAGAAGAATTGAACAGCAAGGGATGGTAGTTGATTGCTGGGTCTTGCAGTCACTCTTAAGTACATTTATGATCTGTGTTAGACTTAGCAGCCTGCAGCTGCCAGTGGTGGAAATGAACCTGTTAACTAATTAAGAGATGCCCCTACTATTTTCCAGAGAAGTAATAGCATAGCACCTAAAGAGATAACCTCTGGCCTTGAAGGTGGGGTGGGAATGTATGAACAACATAAATCTCCAGTGATCCCATCTGGAAGAGACTTGGATGTTGCCTTCATAAAAAGGCTTCCTCCTTACTATGTAAGCATCTGGTGAGTACATGCTGCAAAGGAGGTAGACATGCTAATTACTAGTAGGTGTAACAGACAGGTATAACCTATACCCGAGGAAGTTGTCACTAACATGTTTGTGGGTGGAAAAGAGACCTCCTTTGCTAGGTACCATGCTATTCAGTATCTACTTATTTTGTTGACTTGTATTTTCCCTTTACAACATATTCTGTTCCTTTTAAAAGACAAACCTGGTACAGCAAGGAGACTGGCTATTTGCCGTGCCACTCTGTTGGAAGTGTTGAGTTGAGCATGGTAGGCCTAACTGGAGGAAAGGAGGTTGTATTTCCCCTGATGTGACCAGAATGTGAGCATCTGGAGAGAGCTGGAGACAGCAGAAAGGCTACGGGGAAAAAAGGCTTTGAAGCTTAGCTAGAAATCCTTGAGAGGAGAGGGCATGGGAGTCATAGGGGGAAAACTTTCCAGTTGACCATGTGGAGTAATGCAATCCAGCATGCACTGAAATTTGATGTGTTGAGGGCAAAGGCTGCCTGGATGGAGAAGAGTCCTTTCTGAGAGGATTAAGATTGGCATGCAAAGTTTCTTTCTTTCTCTTTCTTTCTGTCTGTCTTTCTGGCTGAGAATTTGGAGACTGGGATTTTTATTGCAAGGACACTAAGTAGCACAAAATAAAGAGTGCTGATAAGTGAGGGAGAAGATCGAAGAGGAGGTATGGAAAGCTGCAGTAGTTCTTACTGTGCTTTTTCCTGTTTCAGCTGTAGCTACATAGGACTTCTGTGGTGTTATTTACAAAAGGTCCTGCATATTTTAAATCTAAATTGGAGCCTTGTGTCTGGAAATCCTTTAGGGATTTTTTTCCCCTGTTCTGTAAAGTATGAAATTCCTTCTGCATATGTACTTTGAACAGAGGATATGACAGTGCCTTCATAAAATCTTAACAACCCTAGAGGTAGTAGCTAACACCAATTATAGTCTGGAGTTGCTTGTTTTCTCTTTTAGTAAATATTTTCAGGTTCACCTAACCATATATTTCCTCAAAATCTTATACTTCCAATATGCCAAATGTAACTGCTAAACAAATTCATTAGTATTATTATGTAGTTATTATCATACTTCTTGAACAGTGTTAAATGACTGCTTGTGCTTGCTACTTTGGATTGCTGTCTTGCTCCTAGTGTGATTATGATCTGTTTTGTTAAACTCCTGTTGAAAAAACAACTGATGCATGCTCCAAAAGACACACTTAACATTTAGAGATATGAAGTGGTTTTATCCCTAAACTCAAAGAATTCTATTTCCTGATATACAGAGGACACACTGTGTTATTTTTGTGATGGGGAAAATGTCTGTTTTATAAATCTGTCTATGTATTTGCTACCAACAGGTTGCACTGCATTTGTGTTGTTTGTAAACTCACGGAGGGATGGTGGACATAACCTTGCCCTGAAAGGACAGCTGACTAGGATCCAAATTTCAACTTTCATGAGAGTCAGAATCAATTGCTGGTGCAAATCAACACAGAGAAAAAATTAAAAAGAAAGGAAAAAAATGTCAAAATTGTGAAATCCGTAGAGAATGTTAACAAAGAAAGCAAATGTCTGATCTAGAACACTAAGAGGGAAAAATTACAAAGTAATGCCTACAAATAAAACAGCAGCATGAGCCAAGTAATTTTCAGCAAGAAGGTGTAGCAAGATGTCTCATAAAAGAGTTTATTCTTTCTGAAGGTCTGATCCTACATGTGTTAACTGGGCAAAATACCCTCTGACTTCTAGAAAACCTGAACTTTTTAACAGTTCTTACATGAATTTGGTATCCCTGAGACACTTACTCAAGGCCTCATCCAACCTGGCCTTGAACACCTCCTCCAGGCAGGGAGCAGCCACAACCTCCCTGGGCAACCTGTGCCAGTGCCTCACCACCCTCACTGCAAACAACTTCCTCCTACCATCCAGTCTAAATCTCTCCTCTGCCAGTTCAAACCCATTGCCCCTTGTCCTGTCATTCCCAGACCTTGTCAATAGTCCCTCCCCAGCCTTCCTGTAGGCCCCCTTCAGATACTGAAAGGCTACTCTGAGGTCTCCTGGAAGCCTTCTCTTCTGCAGGCTGCAGAGCCCCAACTCTCTCAGCCTGTCTTCATAGCAGAGCTGCTGCAGCCCTCTGTGCTGGGGGCTCCAGAACTGCACACAGGACTCCAGATGGGGTCTGAGGAGAGCAAAGGGGCAGAATCCCCTCCCTTGCCCTGCTGCCCACGCTGCTCTTGATGCAGCCCAGGTCTGGGTTGGCTGTCACGCAGTAACATCCCTGCCAAAATCAGCATGTCCTTTCTTTTAGGGGTTTGTTAGTTTTCTTCTAGAGATGTCACAAATTTCAAAAGAAGATACAAAATCTGAAAGTGAATTTCTGAATCGAGTATCTCATTATGAGCCTGTGAACATACTTAGTGACATCTTGAAATTCTAATCATTAGTATAAAAGTTGCTGTGTCTTTGTTAATACTGCATAAAAGCCATAGAAAAAGGCTGATTTTTTAATATACCATTTCTGCAGTCAAGAGAACCAGAATCAGGGCATACATCAGTTTTCATTACAGTTAACTTATAGAACTTTTCTTTGTTTTCTGTAAAGATTTGTAAGAACATCGGAAATGTGGTACCACAGATGCTGCATTTTCTGGAGGTGTGATTTGTGTTCTGCAGTAGTGAAGGGCTGAGATGGTACAGTATTTTAAAGGTGTTGATAGCATGCTAAATGAAAACAAGGTTGTAAATCTTCAGGTAACAACCCAAAATCTCTTCAATGAAACTGTAGATCTTGGTTTCCACAGTGTGACATTCTCTCTCCACACCCAAACCCTTTTCTCAACCCACAATTAAAATTCTCCTCTTCAAGCGTGGGTCCTAGGTTGAGGTTTTGAAATTCACAAACGTATTGAGATTTAGTGGCATACTACTGAGCACATCGTTTGCTACACTCAGTATCTGCTAGCTGCAGCAGAGAGTGGGTGCTGTGACTCTACAGTCAGCATGAGCCAGCCTCAGCATCACAGAGTGTGATCCGTGCAAAGCCACCTCATGTGCATGCAGCGGGGCACTCAGAAGGGGTGGCTGGATGCCGGTCACTTGCTCTCTATGCCTCTGCAACGCTGTTGTGCCAAGCAGTCCCAGGAAGGAGCTGCAGGTAGTCTGACCAGTGCAAAAGGAGCAGGGCAGAACTCAAGAGACTTTACTGATCTGACATCAACTGCTGAATTTCTGTGTAAGTTGTTAGTAAGTGGGGACAGCAGTCACTATTAAAAGCAATGCCATCATAGTCCTCCGTTGGGTAAAGGAATGTGCAGCACAACTATAGTTTGGAGGTTCTTTGATTGTAATATTGACCTCCTTATAAGTTTTGGGGTTTTGAAAACCAGAAGCAAGTGTTGTTTCATGGACAACTTTACCTCCAAGCTTCTTGTTAAATCAACCAGGTATCAGGGTACCACCAAACTAGACCTGCTTCTTTATGGTGTGGTCACGACTTTTGTGTTACCTTTATGCAGAGGTAGAATAGGGTCTGCTGTAAACCTAGGGGAGAAACATGCCTTGGCTGTGATCTTGCTTCAACTAGGCCAGATCCCAGGAAGGCTGGACTGATATCTGGTTCTGGGAGAGGGAGAAGTAGCCCATTTCTCCAGAAACAGCACTGCTGTTACATCTCTCTGCCTTGCTGGGGCAAACACCTGATCCTTGTAAAAGTAGTATTGCATGTTACCCACATTGAGGTGATTCTGGTCAACATTAGCTGGCTTGGATTTGAGAGAAGAGTCAGATGTGAAAGTTAGGTGTAAGAGTCTTCAGTTTAAAAACGTACAAAAGTTGCATGACCATTTACAGTTACAGCTGGTAACACAGATGCCTTCTGATCCACTCTGACCATGTATGCCTTCTGAACACCCCTGTCCTCACTGATGGTTCCCTGTTTCTGGTGAGGCAAATGAACTGCTGAATTTATTTATTTTAATAGACATAATTAGTACAGCTTTGATGTTTTGATAGCAAACTAGCAGCGAGATCTCAATAGACATAGTTCAGAGTCGTAGTTCAGTCAGTTTATCTGACTGCCAAAAGAATTTCAGCAGGAGTACCATATTGTAGGAAATGGCTTTGTTTCAATGTCACATGAAATTATTTCTGTACAACTCTCTGCTAAAGCTTAACCCTTTTACTTTCCATGAATGTGACCAGTGAAGTTTAATGCAGAAGTTAATCTAAAGTGTCAATTATTTGGAGTAGTTTTCTTTTTCTTTTAATTGATCTGGATGCCACTGGTCCAGCAAGTTTATTTTGTGTCTCGTTCTTGTATTCTGACTATGGCACTTCTGTGTTCGTTGTGATAAAATGCAAGAGGAAGTAACAGTCTGCTAGGAAGATAATTGGAGAAATGAATCAGAGTGACTCGAAAAGCATGTGTTAGAATACAGCTAGTGTCAGTTCATATAAGTGACTATTTTGATAACAAAACACAGGAGAATGAAACATTTTCAGAGAATTTTAAAACAAACACAGTTTCGATTGAACTGCTGGCAGAGGAGAGGACAGCAGCTGTAGTGGAATATTTTGCAAAGCAATCCACATTACAGTGAAGTTCTTGTTTTCAGCAGCAGTGTAGGGATTTTTGCAGTTCCCAATATAATGTGTCAAAAGCTAGCAGTGTATTCTGTGAAGTGACAGTGCTTAAGAGTATGCTCTATCATTATGCAATTACATTTTTGCTTTTTAATTTGAAAATATTTCCAGTATTTTATCTAATTTGTGCTTTGTTTTATTTTGATTTTTACTTTTTTTTTTCCCCCCTCACAAGGCACCTAATTATGTTTTTCAACTGTGTGTATTTTCTGTTAAAATGTGTTGTTTTCCTTGTGTCTTTCTAACACTGAGCATGATTGTGCATGAGATGTTTCAATATGCTAATATTGTTATTGCACTTCAACTGATGCAGTCTTATGAAAAGGTCTGTATGGGGTTTATTGCTCACTTGTGAAGGAAATACATGCTAGCAATTAAACAAAAGCAATATGTCTAAAATATGGCTATGTATGTAAATTAATGTAATCACAGAATCACAGAGTGGGTTGGAAAGGACCTTTAATCTAGTCCAACCTGCCTGCCAAGACAGGGCCATCTTTCATTAGATCAGTTTCCTCAGAAGCTCCTCTGACCTGGCCTTGAACACTGCTGGTGATGGAGCAATAGATAAGTGGTTGAGGCCACTTATCTATGTTTGTTCAGAAGTTACAAGATGATATTTGTTGTTGTGAATCTCTGTTCTTAAGAAAAAATGAGGCAAAGCTCTGGTACAAATGAAAAAATTTCAGTTGTTGTGACTGACAGTACTAGGTCAGATAAAGCTGCTGGAACTGTACTTAAAGCTCACTATTTCACTTGCTGGCATTTTAAGATGAAATGCTTGAAGTCCCTTTCATGGACCTATTGTATATTAAATATTATTTTCTTACAAAGTAAATGTGCATGCTAATGACAAATGATTGGGAAATGTATTATGAAAACCTGTCTCTTGGA
Organism: Semnornis frantzii; assembly: GCA_013399775.1. NCBI lineage: Eukaryota > Metazoa > Chordata > Aves > Piciformes > Ramphastidae > Semnornis > Semnornis frantzii. The sequence continues at coordinate 29,193 of VWYK01092250.1, read as the reverse complement.
TATGCATTTTTACCTACAGTTTCAGATGTGAATTTGACCCAGAACAATAGTCCTGGACCTGGGCACACTCCTGTTGGCAGATGTGTTCTTGTTTTCTTGGGACAGTTGGAAATGGGAGCCACCGTGTGTTCATGTGCCACTGGAAACAGTTCATTTGCTTCTGAGCAAAGCCAGCATTTCATTTGCATTAGTTTCCAGACCAGAGATCATGTGGATTGTGGTCCTCTGGCCCTTACAGTGATAATCCATTTGCCATTAACTAGACTTTGGTTCTCAAATATTCCATGTTTAATAAGTATCATAAGGCAGACTGGATCTCCAGTACACAGTGCTGTAACAGAAAGATAATGGACTACAAGACAGATTAATAAGATTTTTGAGTCACAAAAGCTTTAAGTCGGTTTAAATCTATTGCTTAAGCTGCTCAGAACTGGTAATGCTTTAATCTCGAGCTGTGGTGAGTGAGCACAGACGTTGCTGGCACGCATTAAGACGTCTACATGATCACCTTGTGCTTAGCTCTTTTTCAGACTGAGTTAGCAGTAGCAATCCCCTAAGTCTTACTTAAGATGAAATACACAGAAGATGGGTTAATGAAGCGTGTGCAGTGCCTCTCTAGCAGGTGTCTAGTTTTACCTGCTTTATGGATACTAGGACTACAAATTTAGGGTGGCTGTGGCTATTTTTTCTGCCATCGAGCTGTCCATCTCAATTTGGACTCATGAACCTGCTTTGACCCACCTTCTGCTGGTGGATCTGACTGACTTCCACCCCTGTAAAGACTTCAGAAGCCTCGCTTGATGGTGGTTGTGAATCTTAGCCTGAATCCTCCCATACGGCTTCAGTGCTTTTTACATTTCTGGTTAGTGCAGTTACAGCCCCAAGTGAAAAGCACTCCTATGATCTGTTTCACTGCTCTAAAGGTCTTCTAGTCCAGAAGTGGCATGTCATTTAGAAATAAATTTGCTGATTACTTGCTTTGATGGTTTTGAAAATGACAATGTTGTTTGTTTTTTTGTTTTTTTTTTTGTTTTGGTTGTTTTATTTTTCTTCCCCCTTCCTCATTCTTTTTAAACCCCTGTTTTATATGTGTGTGATTTGGTTTGGTTTTTTTTTTTCCCCCCTCTGCCTAGACCTGGTTAACCATTTCTGTGAACAGGTCCTCAATTTTTTACTTTGTCCCTACTTTCCTGTCGTAGCCCCATCTTCCCCTGGTGTCGACTCCGTACCCTTACAGCGCACAGGCAGTCAGCACGGCACACAGAACGCAACAGCGACCTTCCAGAGGGCCAGCTATGCGGCCGGCCCAGCCTCCAATTACGCAGACCCCTACCGACAGCTGCAGTATTGTCCTTCTATTGAATCACCATACAGCAAATCTGGGCCAGCCATCCCACCCGAAGGGACCTTGGCTAGGTCACCTTCCATTGATAGCATTCAGAAAGATCCCAGGTGGGTGGAACCTTTATTATCTACTATTTCTTGCTTGTGCAGAAGCTCGTAATTGCAGTTTAATTTGTATGTTTCTGCTGTTGAATATGTGTGTGTGTGTATATCTATATATCCATATTTATTAAAAAAACAAAAAACAAACACAAAACCTGAAACTCGTGGTTGCGTGTGGAAGAATTTGTTTGCATAACTTTGTCCTGATGCTTTGCCTTGGAAGGCTCTCATGAGCTCTTCTGTAAAACAAGATGGTAACTGTGGTCTTGAATGTGTGTGCCTAGCCTGCTTTCTCTAGCACCACCCCTCAAAAGCTTATGAAAGGTAATTTTCTCTGAAAATTAGAGTGTTACAACTGTTTTGATTCTATAACCATTGTGAATTGAATTTTCAACTCAGTTCTTGGGCAGTTGTTGTTGGAGCACTTGGTTTGTCTACAGTTGATAATTATAAAAGCTGCAGAAAAGGAGATTCTGGTACTGGGCAAAGAGGCTGAGCAATATGGAAGCAACATGTAATCAGTTTATGCTCTACCCTGTGTGTTGTACAAGCACCCAGTGCCAGTACCTGGTAACAGAACATATGTTTTACAGCTTTGCAGGAATGATTGTTACTGTGCATGCTTTTTAAATATATAGCACAACTGTTAATGTTGCTGTGAGGTAGCAGGAAGGTAAAGAAGGTGCAAGGAGGAAACTTCATAGCACATAGACCCGAAATAGGCAGATGGATTAGAGAGAGTTCCATGATTACAACAATGGAAATGCTGAGTGTAATGCTCAATGCACTTGTGCAGTTTTGTGATGGAAAAGAAGGCAAGTCTCTTTGGTAACTTAAGTTTAAATTTGTTCAGGGTGTTATACAAGGTTTTTCTATGGCAGATGGTGTGATTTATTTATTTAATTTCACCGTGTGCAATGGAATGATAGCAGAGCACAAAAATTTGCCCCCAACAAAAATGCAGAAGATGTTTAAGCAAGGAGTTGGAAGTACTTATTTTCCTGTATTAAAAAAATCAAACATTCACAACTGGATCTCTCTGCTTCTGCAGCATAATAACACTTCTTTCTGTCAGATAGATTTTGTGGCATGTCTGAAATTCCACTGCTTGCAATTGCTTCTCCCATTACAGAGTTTTATAGTGACAACTTCAACGTTTTTTTCTTTAGCTTTCCCTCCAGAAATTTGAAAAAATATATAAGTAATTTATCCCCTTCTTTTGCCTGCCTCAGATCAAGTGATGACAACCAGAGGGGAAAAAGTGTTTTTCTGAAACTTTGGTATATCAGTGTGTTTATACTTCAGAATATGAAAGACCATGGAGGAGAAAGAGCTTTGCTTTGTACATGTTTAGTGTAAACTTAAAGAAAGTTCCATTAGGAGTCAATTAAACCAGAGGAGAAATGGCTGTAATCTGTATGAAATGTTCTTAGCATGGTGATACGGAAGACACTTCCCTATAGACAGGTGAGACATACTTACAGTGTCGCTACAGGTCCTAGACATAGTATCCTTTTAAGAAGAGGCTATCTCTGTTTAGTTGCTCTACTATCACTTCACAACTCTTATTTAATGTATAGGATATATGGCTGTAAATGAAGACTTCCTCTGGAAGGATTTTATTTGCTTGCTGTTTGGTTCTTTCTACCGCTGTGATACCATTTGTGCATTCATGAGCATTGATTTCTGCAGATAAAGTAGGAGCAAGCAGGCATCTAGTTAAAAACTGAATTTCCTTAATTCATTAGGTGGAATCATTAAACATTATTACTAATTAGTGCTGTCTTACTCAGTATTGCTGTCCTTATTTGTTGGTTCTAATAATTCTTATAAAGAAATGTTAGAAGCACATGTGATTGTGTTATGCTGTAGTCGCCCTGGGCAGACTGGCTTGTGAACCTATGCTTGAGCTGCAGCAGCTGCTGATCTTTGAGTTATGGGAAAGACGTGGAGAAAGTGGAAGGAATATGGAGAAAAGCATCAAAAGTAATCAGGAGACTTTGAGCATGTTGTTTTCTATGAGTAGATTACAAAAATGTGGATAAATGACAAGCGTGGAAAGAAGGGGACACAAAACTTTTCAGGTGCTTGAAATGGAAGGACAGAAATTAGGGTAGTACATGGAAGGTATAATTAGAAACATTGGCTTTAATTAGGGAAAGGAAGACATGGCCTGAATTACAAGAAAGACTTTCAACAGCTCTGTTAGTTGCATTGTACTCCTCATGAGAGTTACTGCTTATTACACACCAAGTGTATTGTTACACAGAGAGTTATTACACAGCAAGTGACAAATAAACCTCTTGGTCAGTCAGTGGACTTTGTCAACTGGTAAGTTTTGAGTTTCCTTATAGTCCTGTTGCTGCTCTGGTTGGCTTGGTGCTTGGAGTTTTTATGACTGACACAAACTGTGGAGTAAAGTGGCTGGCAGCATTTTCAGAGACTTCTACCTGCCCAACCATAGGTTCAAACAAATGCTTATTTAATGGGTGGGAGAAGATCTGCAGGACAAAAGCATACTAATTGCAGTCTTTTGATTAGCATTTGCTATATGTCAGTCAGCTCAAGATGAGAAGTAGATACCCAGAAAAGAACATACTCATCCTAATAAGCAATTAGAGTTCCTAAAACTGAACATTTTTTTCTGGAATAGGCAAAATTTCCATCTGAAGTCCCAGCAAGTTGGCAGGCACTGATGCAGTTGACAGTTTTTTCCCCATTGTTTTCACCATGTAGTTTGGATTACTAATACTCCAGTTCTATGTATCTTCTGAACTGACATTTGGCAAATGAAATTTTAGCTCAACATCTGTTCTGCATCATCTAACTAGCATAAAATGCAATTTAATGCTCATTAAATTAAAGCTTAAGTGAAAACTTTTTTTGTGTGTGGTAAATATCCAGATAGCTATTAGCAAGTTTGTGGCAAGGGAGAATTTTTCATATGTGTAGGTAGACTGTTAGCTAATGTGAACTCATGTAACAGGTAGTAAAACCTGTATACATCTATACTGACTGAAAGTCTGAGGCTGTTATTTAAAACAGGAAATAATCTCGTATCACCTGTTTGACTTAAGTTCTGCCTATGGAAAATGGAAAAGTTGAATACAAAAGGTTGATGCTTCAAAGAGTTCTTTTGTGTTTACTTCTTACAAAAAAAAAAAAAAGAAAGATAAATAAACAGCAGTTACATGAATACTTTAGGTGGAAAATCAGCATAGGGAGGCAGGAAAAAATACAGTATTTATTTTCTAATTATTGTTCCTACTGAACTGTAAATGAGAGAAGTTGTGAGTATTTTAACATATCAGAAATGTGTTCATTTGGTATTTCCCAGCCTGCTTTTGTTAAAGAAATATGAATCTGTTTCTTAGCACCAACAAATTATCTAAGGTTTATCTATTGCTACACTTCAGGGGAACCGAAGAGCCCTAGAAACAGGAATACTGATATCCAGTTATCCATTTCTGTGCCTTCCAATTTTTAACCAAAAGACATCACTGACAAATGTTTGTAAATGACTCATTTTTTGAGTTTTAAAACATGCTAAGAAACAATGTGCATGTACCACTGCTGCTAATCCACACTTGTGGATGAAAAAATGAGTAATCTTCCCTTCCTTCAGTTGCATACACATCAGTGAAGCTTTGTGGGTAACAGTGGTTTTGCTTGTTTCATGCCATCACTGTGTTCAGTTTTATGGCTTGAATCAACACGTCCACTTCGCTGACTTTCACATACTCACAGTCTGTTGCGGGCTGGAAGGGGCCTTGAAAGATCAGCTAGTTCACCACCCTGCCAGAGCAGGATCACCTAGAGTAGGTCAAATAGGGGCACATCCAAGCAGGTTTTCAATGTCTCCCGTGATGGTGACTCCACAACCTCTCTGGGCAGCTTGTTCCAGTGCTCTGTCACACTCACAGTGAAATTTTAGTGTTTCCTTATGTTTATGTGGAACCTGCTATTCCCTGGCTTGCACCCATTGCCTCTTGTCTATCCTTGGCACTGAGAAGAGCCTGGCTGCATCTTCCCAACACTTGCCCTTCATGTATTTATAAACGTTAGTGAGATCACCTCTCAGGCTTCTTTTCTCCAAGCTAAAGCACCCTAGCTCTCAGCTTTTCCTCATAAGGGAGATGTTTTTCTCCTTTCATCATATTTGTGGCTCTGTGCTGGACTCTTTCAAGCAGCTCCCTGTCCTTCTTGAACTGAGCAGCTCAGAAGTGGACGCAGTATTCCAAATGTGGCCTCACCAGGGTGGAGCAGAAGAGGAGAACCTCTCTTGGCTTGCTGACCACACCTCTTCTAATGCCCCCCTGGATGCCATTGGCCTCTTGGCCACAAGGGTGCATTGCTGTCTCATGGTCCTCATTGTGTCCACCAGGACTCCCAGGTCTTTTCCCCAGGGCTGCTCTCCAACAGGTCATGCCACAGCCTATACTGGTCTGTGAGACTGTTCTTTCCCAGGTGCAAGACTCTGCACTACTAGTCCTTGTTGGATTTCATGACATTTCTCCCTTCCCAGCTCTCCAGCCTGTCTAGGTCTCAGTGACTAGCAACACAGCCTATAGGCGTGTCAGCCACTCCTCCCAGTTCTGTGTCATCAGTGACCTCAGTGAGCCCTTATCTGTCTTCATTCGAACACCAGTATACACAAATCTTCTGGAAAGATGCTGTCAAGAAGCTGAATTAACAGCCAGAATTATGTGGAATACACTCCATTAAGGCTACCAAAATGAATTCAAGAGTTTAAATATCCATGTTTGTATTGCATCGAATTATATTGATCTACACTTAAAATGTTCCTTTACAGCATTTCCTTTCCCAAGATATGTGTTTCAGAACCTTTAAAGCTGTTTATTCAGAAGAAATGGAGTCATTTGTTGAATAAAGCTGTAAAGGTTTTGTTCTTCATTAGAAAGTAGATTGCAATAATGATCTGGCTCTTGTTTTTAAAACAGCAGCAACAAAACAAACAAACCAAACAACAAAAAAAGCCAAAACCAAACCAAAGAAAACAAAATAGCAAAACCACTAGATTAAAATCGTCTTCCAACTTTATAAGAAAACAAAGTTTCTTAAACCAGCTATGTCATAGTGGTTCTCACTTTTAAAACTGTCTGGCTGTAGGTCACCACAGGAACAGGTTTCCAGGTATGGCAGGGTTTAACTGTAATACCCTGAGCTGTTTCTGCTCTGCTCTGTGCTTTCAGAGTCAAGTTTCCAATTAATTACCTATCCTGGCCTTAATTTCCTCCTAAGCAGAAGATGATGGTGCTTTCTGTCCATATTATAAAATTTTAAATTGGCTTTCTTTCCACATATGACAGAAAATAAATTAGATAAGAACATTTTGTGTGCACTGTAAGCTTCAAAGCTTATGTGGTTTTGGTTGTTTTGGGTTTTTTTCCTCCCAAAAATGCTCTATCTGCAAAATGAAAGCTTTCTCTGTAGGAAAAGTGATAGAAATAAAATCAACTCCAGTAAAACTGCTTGTGAGATTTGCACAGAGTTTGGAACGTGGCCTGTTAAAAGATAAACGTTTCTGTGGAAGTCTTCACTCTACATTCAGTCTCACGTTTTTCCAAGGCTTGTCTCAGTGTTAGTGGAGTTATTCTACTCTAAATCTGAATAGCAGCAAGGTATCAGTGTAATCAGGTAAGAAAATAGCAATCTCATCCTGAATGTGTGGCAGATTGGACATCTTGGTGGGAATGTGTCTAGTAGCTTCTTTGGAAAGAGTTGCCACCTTCAGAAAGAAACTTCTAGAAAGCCTTGCTGTGACTACAGTACAGAGACCTGCTGGTCAAGCTAAAAAGCACAAGAAGCTGCTGCATGAACAGTGTAAGCAGGAACAGGTATCCTGGGAAGAGTATAGACAAGCTGCCCAGTCGTGTAGAGGTGAGGTCAGGAAGGCCAGGGCACATTTGGAGCTGAACTTGTCAAGGGATGCAAAGAGCAACAAGAACTTCTACAGGTATATCAGTGAAAAAGGGAGGTTAAGGAAAACATAACTCTTCCTGAAGAGCAAGAATGGTGAGCTGCTAACAGATGAGGAGAAGGCTGAAGTTCTTAGCAACCTTTTTTTTCTCAGTCTTGACTAGCAACCTGTCTCCAGCAACCTCTCTCCCAACACCTCCCAAGTTAA